>VCCN01001601.1:4124121-4136670 GCA_006491835.1 Architeuthis dux
ATTGCAACCAGTTCGCCATTGTTTTCTTCCTTGCTTTTCCTTTGCTTCCAAACTTCATTTTGTCATCAACAGTATTTCCCTCCTTTTATCTACATTTCATATTTTTCTCACCGTGTCACCCCACCCATCTTCATCCACCCCAGAATCTTGATTTCTCGTTGCCAATGTTTATCAAATTTCAAATTCTCCTGTCCCCTTCTAGCACATCTCCATTTTGAATTCTTTCAGAGATATTATCTCATTCGTTCTTCATTTTTCTCTTTCCTTAATTCTTTCATGCGAAGTACACCAAATCATTTTCTCCATGCATGCATATAATTCCATGACATTATATCATAACATATGCATATTTGGGGATGAAAAGAGGGAATGCCTATGCTCATTCGGAGTTCGGAGTTCGACCCTAAATCAGCACCAGGTTTTGAGCGTTAACATTTAGAGATCATGAAAATAAAAAACATTGGCGCTACAAAATCCTTTTACGATCATAATCCTATGCCAAATTCAGCCGATTTTTCTGTAATAAAATTATGTTAGGAAGTCCAAATATATTGGATTGTAAATAACTTGACTTTTCTGAGATAAAAACAAAATGTTCAAACAAGCATTTTTCCATGGCTGAAAAGAATGTATTTTAATTGCCTATTTCTTGTCAAAGACGCTTATGTTTGTAGTAAATATCATTTCTTAGTAAACCCAATGTATTGTTCGCTAATGATGAGAAACATTTACGCTGGGCTTAATGAAATTTATACTTGACACCACGCAGAAACTGCAGCCTGAAACGTCAACTTGCTGTTATGATAACAGCATCATTTGTCATTGTGCATTTCTGCCATTTCGCTCGTTGCTACAATGTCATTACCTGCATTTAACGTCACACAATATCAACGGGTTTTCTTTATAAAGCTTGCGAGAGTTTTGCAGTTCAAGCCAATGTTAACTACCTTTGTCTGTAAGTGTATTATATAGAGTGTTTAAGTATGATTTTCTTAGTAACAAAAGAGATTTTTGTTACATTGTCAAGAAAACAGACCTAAATCAGATTTGACCTTTCTTTGATTCATTACTGACTCTTAGATGCACACTTCGTTTTCTTTCACTTTGAACTACTGTGCCATCTGTTGATCAGCTTTGACACTAAACAAAACGATTGGACAGAATATAAGCCTCTGTACTTCTAGATTTTTGAAGATAAAAAGGTATCACGTAAATAACCGAACACTTAAAAAATGGGGTGAAATTTAACCCTCGATGCTTCAATGATTTAAAATGTCCCCATTTTGTGATGATCGCCCAGCAAGATTACAACTTTGAGCCGATATTTTCGCCACAGTCAAAGACATCTGACAGGAAATCAACACACAAAGAACAAAGAACATGAAGTTCATCGCGAAACAAAACTATAGGAGTTATTAATATGGTTATACCTTCAATCTTTTTAGTAAAGATGACAAGCAGTTCTTAAATAATAGACAAAAACTGAGAATTGGTTAGTTAGTCAGTCAATATAAATCGCCAGCATACCGTGTTAGGGATGATCAATTAAAAGATTGGAAAAAAGGGATGATTAATGGATAAATTACTTCTCCCATCTTTCGTTGGGCAGTGATTACTAAAAAATGTCCGAATTTTCGGAAAAAACAAGCGTGAACGCTATCGCACACAAACTAAGAGGACAATTTAGCATGAACTTAAATTGTAAATTGCCCCCCCCCCTACACACACACACACTACGTATTTAAAAAAAACATTTTTTAAATAACAAGGAGTAAATGTTTAAGTTTTCAGCCCTCTAGCTCCATTGGTGCGGCCTGTACGTGCGACACATACGTACATAGCCAGCCAGAATCACTTAAAAACTGTAGAAACTTATGTTGACAGTTTTGGTGACAGTTTTGGTTGACTATTTCCAGACTAAAAACTACATACTGAAAATATTTAACCAGAGCAAATTATTGAAAATGGCAAATGTGTCCAAAGGCAACTCAGGCCGAGCCTACGTAATGCCAAATACGTTTTAGGACTTCTATAAAACATCTCCTTTCAGATTTATTGTAAACATCACCTCAATGTATCTTATCTCCTCACTCTTTGCGTTATATTTACTTATTAATTATTTCAATGTACCTTTTAATCCATTTGATGTTATCTAATTCCTATTCTTCATCTATAAATAAACAAGCAGTGAAATCCACACACTGTTCTACCAATGATTTAAATAAACATCGACATATCAACAAAATAAATCATGATTCTTGTCTGTTATTCACTAGTAATATGTAAACAATATTTGATTAATATTGATTACTTAAAGGCAAGTTTTTATAAGAAATGCCACCGTGACTCCGGAATGAACTGACCCGATGTGTGAGCGTCGAAATGATAACAATTTTCTGGGAAAATCAGCCTTGATGTGTCATCTTAATTATATGTGTCAGAAGAATAGAGCGCACAATCATTCCAATTCGGGGAATTAGGACTTAGGATTCAGATAGTCGGCTAACGACCCCGTCTAGGGAAGGACACGTCTCTACGGAAGGCCAAGAATGACATTTTTGCCTATTTTTGTAGTTTTGGGGGCGGGAGGAGGGTTAACTGCCACTTACAATTTCCCAAGATGGCGACAAATGAAGGCGGCAAATTTGTATCGACTTCGTGGCATCACCAACATCATGGATTAGTGAAAGTCCGCATCCAGACATAGACGGCGGAATGAAGACATTCTGCACCCACGTTTTGAAGGGGGATCCGCCCCATCATTCCAATCCCCCCACTTACGACACACACCTGAAGGAGACCACAAGATACAACGGCCGTTAAAAAGAAGAATAACCAAGATGAATACAACAGTCCGAAAAAATCTATGTATACTCAATAGCTTAATATTTTTAAAATTATTTATTCATATCTGGAATATCTGATTCAATATACCTTCAGCCGTGAATATATCCATTTGAACACGTAAATAATCCTATTTGTAGATGGGTTTTACCGATTCTAAGGGCTCATTGGTTTTGTTATTAACTTTACCTTATAGTGTTGTATATCTATCTTGGTCCGCGGGAGGAAAATCCTGAACTTGAAGACTCGAAACTTGGTTTATAAAAATATGGGGATATATTTTTTATTTCATAAGATACATTGTGTTGTGGCGGAGAATGAAGAGTGGGAGAGAGATAATGAGAGCCGACAGACTTTTCTTAGACAGCAGGGCATACGGGTCCTTTGGTAACAGTGAAATTGGTCCTGTCTTCGTCCCAAGCCTAAGTGGTCTCTCTGGATTCCGAGGGCGCTCTGTGTGGCTTTTATCAGGTTTGAACGCCCACGCTGATTTTCCTCTCCGTTTCAGTTTTAGTCAATATCCAGTTTATGACTTTTCCACACCTGGTTTGTCTTCCGGTCCCTGGCCTCTGCTGTTTGGGTCTTGGCCGATATCCTATTCATAACTTTCAACACCCATGGGGGTCAAATCTCGGCTGCCTAAATATCCAACAAAACTGCAAACTGAAAGGTCCATGGTTATATCGATATTAGTTCATTGATGTTACCAAAAAAAAACCAGATAGAAAAATGCAGGGCTTTATCAATCCATAAAGCTTAGGAACAAAACAGATTTTCGATCGGTGAATATTCCGAACAATCGGAGCAGAAACAAAATATTCCGGACTATCGAAGCAAAGTGATTCGTGCGTTTTAACCTTACAATTTTAATATACAAAAACCTACTGTGAGAAAAAATAACGGTGACAGTTTGATTGATAGGGAAAAAAACAAGGAGAAGAAAACGCTCCGAACCATCGAAGCCATTGTACAATCGAACTCCGGATTCGGAAGACTCAGCCTGCATTCAAGTAAATATCAGCTTACTTTCAGTCACTCTTTCTCTATTCAGAAAGCCAGTAGAGGAATTCTCTTGGTTACAATGGATGGCCTATTATCACCTTATTGTTTGCTATTCATTACAGGTCAGTGGGCAGGCTACTCCCACTATTAGCCTCTCTTGACTAGAGAGTTCTATATAGTAGGCCGCATCGGAAGTTCCTTTTTCTCTCTGTACAAGTGTCTTTTATTTCATTATCTCATTTTCATTTATTTCTTTTTTGGTCTTCCATTACTTCGTTTTGAGCGTCTGTATCAAAATCGATGAACTCATTGTGATTATTTTCTACAAATGAATGACGCTCGAACAGACCCCGTTTATTTTCCACACCACATGTCCAGATGCTTTATGGCGTGATAGGCGATACATTTGCTTCATTATTCTGTCAAATAACAGGGGTTAGACACGAGGAAGGTAAAAAAAAAGAAGATTAATGTGTGCCTATGATTGTATGTGTGTATGACTTGTATTCTCAGTCTATATATGGGATAGCCGTGAGCGAGTTTATATGTTTATTGTGTTATGTATTTGTGTAAAAAAATCAGTGATTGTTTAAAAAATTGAAAAAACTCTGAAAGAATTGATTTTATTCAATATCCTTAAAAAGGCGTCCTAAATCACACACACACACACACACACACATTTATATATGTATATATGTGCGCGCACACACACACACACACATATATATATATATATATATATATATATAACATGCATATATGTACGAGAATGTGTGTGATTCATTCAAGTCTAGCACACAGTGGTTTCTTTTTCGAAGACTATTTAACTCCATTGATAAAGGAACAAGTGATTGCTGTGAATATTGGCCAACAAAATTCGGCCTTTTTTTGGTTTCAAACATTTGCCACTGGTTTGTCTTCTAAAGTCCTCCTGTGTATGAAAACATATTTATTACAGGTATCTTTCGGTTTTCATAAAGAAGAGTTAATGAAGAAATATAATTCTCTGATGACTTTTCTATCTGCACAAAAGTAAAACCGTTTGTTTGCTGTTTTATTAAATATAGACTTGGTTTTTGAAAAAGAGAATTTGTTGATATTTAAGGTCTGGAATTATAGACGTAAAAGAACGCCTGAGATTCAAATCAATATCATCTAATAATAATAAAAACTAGCTGGACCTATGTAAATTTCACGGGTGTTGACAACTAAGATTATCCATTGTCTCAAGCCTCTGCTGTTCTCTCACCCCATGCTTGTATCTTCTCATTCTCTCCCTTATCCCTTCCAATCTTCGTTCACGGTCCATGATTTTATGTAAATATTATACAAACTCGGATTAGTTTCATATGCGAAGATTGTCCTACCCCCTCAGTAAACTACCTAACTTTCCTCTCCTCCCTTCCTATTCTTTTATTAAACTACCTAAATTTCTCTTCGCCCCCTCTCTCTTCTTACCCCCTCAGTAAACTACCTAACTCCTTCCCTTTCTTTCTTCATACTCCAGGGCTCTTTCCCACCGAAACGCCAACGAACACTTTCTACTGATTGGACACGATAGAGAATAAGCTGTCTTATATACGCGTCTGTTTCTTCCTTCCATTTCGAGACAGAGAGACGAAGAGGGAGACCAACAAATTAAGATAGATGCAGAGATAAGAAAATATCGACAGATGGAATGATGATAAATATCTATAAATATAAATGTAAAAAAAGCAAAAGAAAACGGTTATCTGAAATTGACATAGGGAGAGGCATGCATGGGACAATCAGCATCATGGAACTGATATATACGAATAGACGCACGCACGCACGCACGCACGCACGCAAATGAGTATTCGTGTGCATATATTTTTAGCTCTCAATATCCTACAATGGCAGTGAGTAGCAAAAGAAGCCTCGTTTTGAATGTCATTACACACATCTCTCGACGTATTGCATCCAGAAAGTCTTCCGGCTTTTTGTTTCTTTCTTTTGTTACTCAGCAAATTTGTTTGCCTTTCTGTTCAACAATGCTCGCCTCATATGCCTGTTTGTATTTTGGGCTTATTTGAGTTTTGGATAATGTATCTCTAAGAAACCGTTCTATGTAAAATATGCGCATCTGCGCATTTGTGTATATATGTCTGTGTGTGTGTATGTGTATTTTTGTGTTTGTGTGTGTGCTTGTGTTTGTGTTTATGCATTCGTGCGTGTGTGTGTGCGCGAAGGATTGATTCAAAAACCATGATCAGTAGACTGATACAGATAGGATGGTAGATAGGTGAGCCGACAGACTAACATAGATAATGAGATATTTTAAGGGTAATGACTGATTGTGAACTAATCGAACACAAAACGAATGTAAAGAGACTTTGTTGCTATCTTCCCACCGATTTTGATTACACCTTTTCGCGTTCTATTCGAATGAAAATACAGTTGTCCCTTTGGTCTCGAACAATAAGAGAAATGACGTCATCAACGAATCAATAAACGATCCTGTTGACAATAAGTGAAAATAAGTTAATGTATTTTAAAAAGATAATGCAAAAAGCCAATTAGACGCAATACATTGGTTTACTTCTCTCGTAAAGGTTTCCACAGTGACTGAACTATGGGGCTCTATTATTTAAGCTGGAGATAGGAGATGTATTGGGGTAATTATCTCATAGTCATCTTTGAATTTTACTTTTTCAAGCAGTGCTTACTATTCTTTGCACGCTTTCGATGACGAAATATACGCAAAAACGTAGAGAACACATGTGCATCTTCATTGCATATAAGTAAGCAGTTCATATTTGTGTCTACTTATTGATGATAATAATAATACGTATAATTGCCACGTGTCAAGTGACATTCCATTTAAATAAGGTGATTGGATAATCGATTTTTCCCGCCCAATCTTTCGCTTCCGTTATAATGAATTTCCGTTAAGCGAAACCAAGGTTCTGTAAACCGAGACATTGCTGAAGTCAATTACTGTTGCACGTGCGTCGAGAAAGTTGAAAAAGAATGAGGATGAAAAGAATCAAAGAAGGAAATGGAGAGAGAGAGAGAGAGAGAGAGAGAGAGAGAGAGAGAGAGAGAGAGTGAGAATAAGACGAAATTAAGTTGAAAAGGGATAAAAAGGAAAGACGGAGAGAGATAGAGATAGAGAGAGAGAGAGTGAGATAGAGAGAGAGAGAGAGATAGAAAGAGATAGAGAGAGAGAGAGTGTGTGCTATAGTGGGCATTTCTTGAAATAACTAAATGGAGTAAATAATGATGTAAATAAAAGAATTGTTTTGTCTATTTTAAAGCCCTTGTCGACCTGCTTCCCTTATAAATGTGTACAGATTGAGTTTAAAATCTTGCTATACACGAAATTCGACTGTCAACAGCTAGCATTTTTCTTTAGAACAAAAAGATCTTCCCATGGTTTAGTATACATTGCGCAAATTTCTGATTGTATATTTTCCTCCTGATCAAAAATGGCCAAAAGATCTTTGTTAGTGGGGAGGCTGAAGAACTGAAATCTTAACTAACCGCAGCTGATTTATTTGGAAGTTTTACTGTTTAATCTAGAGGTCTCAATTCTAACTTTCGTAACACGGGGTCAAGTGAGTGTGAGTAGTCAGAAAACCCGCCTGAGAATCTTCTCATCGCAGTTCTATTCTAACCGGTAAATATAATGGAATTAAAAGGATGGCATCGAACGACTTGAAAGATGTTTTTTGAGTAAAGCTAGAATATAAGAGTGACACGTCATGAGTGATGGATGCTAAACCTTAAACTTCTGAATCCACAATTTGACACTTAGTCTATTGTGTAATACGTCACTATTCATCAATTTAAATACGGTACAATTACGTCAGCTCGAAATAAATTGCGGGACTTGTTTACTCCACCTGGTTTACCAGCCTACCTGTCTACCTGTTCCACAGGTGAGAAGCAGTATCGACAACTGCACTGGTAAGACTACTACCTTTGAGCCCGCCTATCTCCCATTGGTGCATCATAACGCCGCTGCACCCCCACATCTTCACTTCAAGTGACAGTGCCTCTTTTTTCCTTTGCGTGGTGTGCCTCTGACTCATAACTTTATTTAACTGAATACAGGATCGATGTAAAGTGTGCATACGCGGAAGGGAAAGTAGGGCAAGCGATTTAATAAGGAGGGGAACGCGAACGATGAGCAATGGATGGGAGCTTTTAAAAAAGTAGTAGGTGGGAGGTATCCGTTTTTGCAGATAGAGTAGCAAGATGGGTTGAGAGCAGGGTTGGATTATTAGACAGTAGAGAAGACGACAGAATAGGGTATGTGGAGTTCTAGATAACGAGGTGGTGCAGGTAAAATTATTATAGAATCGGAGCGAGGTTTTTATTCGAGAGTAAAGATAAGCAGAAAGTAGAATTAACCGTCTTCATGTCTTTTCGGTCGGATGTAAAATCTAAACATAACATTAATTATTGGAAGAACTTTTGCAGCATCACCCTCACTTGTTTGTTTTAGTGGAAACAGAAATGAGAGTTTAGGATTGTATTTTTTGTCACATCGTCATCATTATAGGCAAGATTGAACAAAACATAATCCATACCTTTCGAGTCTCACGCATTCTGTGTGAGACACACGCATTTTGATGCATTCTCACGCACACGCATGAAAGGAAAATTCTCACGCATTTTATAAAAAGTGTTAGATTCATTAAATTGGTTTAGATTTCTGATAAAAAAAAATCTCTTTTTATAGAACTTTAGAACTAACATTATTTTGAAAGATCACATACAAAACTTTTGAAACATGTTTTAAATAGACTTCTAGACAACACTTAATTTCAGTAGGTGATATTCCCTGAAACGCAATTTTAACCAATCTTGGATACATAATTTTCAAAGTTTTCTGAGGGAGCATGCCCGCAGACCTCCTAGAAACACCATCCCATTTTATTTTATTATTCCTTTTTTTTGGGGGGGGGGCGATACTCACGCATATTCAACATTAAAACTTGACAGGTATGCATAATCGACCTTTTCATTGTCAGTATTTGTAACAGACCGATATCTCAAATTGTGCAGTCATAGGTATGTAATAGTTATCGGAAGTTTATAATTGGATGTTTTTTGTATGACGAGGAGAGGAGTTTTAGAGCTTATGTCTGTTCTAAGTGCTTTTGTTGCTAAATTGCAGAAATCTTCAACTTAAGAACGAAATGTTCTTGTCAGAATCGGGCGACAAATTCCGAAGAATTATCACTATTTCATTTAATATTGGCGTGAAATGAACTGAAAACATCGAATAACAGAGATATAAAAAGCTTGTTTTTTCGTCACCTGTAACTATATTATCAGTGATTGTCAAATAAGGGGTAGTGGGAAGAGCTAGTGTAATTCTTTCGTTAACTGTTATTTGAAATTAAGATAATTTTATACGTGTTCCCTTAAAATAAATCTTTGAGTTCTTCCTTTCCATGGGTCCAATGCATCTTGACTATGTCTCTTTTTGCCATCAGTACGTTAAAAATGATTCATGTCTTGTTTGGAAGACAGGGAGAACTCAAAATTCCGGAATTTCTTGTAACCGCACACTCTTAAGAAGTACATGTTTTAGATCGGTACACTACTCATATTTTCATGCAAGGCCATATGCTGAGTGACCTGCATTTACATGGCAATTTGTTAAGCTCGTTATCAATGCCACACACGTCTTTTGAAAAAATTATAAATATTGTTGTAATGTAAACCGCGTCAGACATTTGACTAGAGACGTTTATTTCTTAATAGATCAGCGCAAAATTAAGTGCTACTGCTGATGGATTAGATGCAACATTGCACCAGTCAGACCTTTTTCGTTTAATGTTGAAAGAAAACACTTTAAAGAGACTGAAATCATTGCAGACACGATGCATATGAAATATACAACGCACAAACAACTCATGTTGCAAACTTCAAGGATAAATTCTCGATAATTTATTTCCGATCAAAGTCAAAATGAAGAGTAAAGCCCAACAGTTTTCAAAACTTGTAAATATTCCTATTCCTAGAAGCCTAGTTTCGGATTTTATCATTAAGAAAGATTTAACCATATACTGTCAGCCTTTTTACAGATTAATCAGCGAGTGACTCTTCGTTTGATTATTATTTTATTAATGAATGTTATTGTCAGTTTGGGAAGAGCTAGTGTAATTTCTCTAAAGTTCTGTTAGTTTTTTCAATAATGGAATATGATACATTTGTAGTCGCCAAATAATCGGGTGAGTATCTTTATGATAGTGATCTAAAACGAATTGTTTGCATTCTAGATTCGCAAGGGCATTCCATGTCTAGTACAACCTGCTGTTGGTAAAGGCAAACATAAAGCGTCCGTCTCTTAAGCGACAACTCTCAGTGGAGTATGGAGGCCAGTGACAAAGTCCTGGTTTCTGTTGCATGCTTCAGCTTAGTGATCTGGTCGAGATCTTATTCTTACAAGTTTTTATGACCACTCCCTTGGCAGGATGCAAGTCCACCGAAGGGATACCTCCACTCTAATCACACAGCTTAGAGTGTACTCAATTAACTGCTGAGTTCACAGGGAAAATTCTTATGATGAAGAGTTTTCCACACTCTTCGCTCATACCGAGAATCGAACCCGGGCCCTTCTGCGTGTGAGGCAGACGTGCTAATCATTACACTATCCTGCTGTTGGGTCATCGATTATTTTTACCACAGGTAGCGAATCGGCACTTGAGACAATTCATATGTATTTAATTACGTCTTGAGCTGATAGCCCTTTATTACACTGTAAAACTCGAGAACCATTCTTACTATCTAGGAAATATCGGATCAGTAAAAACCAGACATTCACCGATAGTATGGGTACATGGGTAGTCCGTCATGCCTGACAACCTAAAATAATACACTCGTTAAACTAAAGCCCTACATGTTCTTGGGTTTTATAAGATTGACACCATGTTAATGGGAAAGCAGGGAACGAATAAACATCAACAAAAGCGTGACGGTTTCATTGGTACGTTCAGTCCGTCTGGTAGGAATAAAGTCCGTAGTAATCAATTCGTACAAATATCACAGTTGGCAGGTACAGCTGATTGGTTATAGCATTGGATTGGGGCTATAAGTGTAAGAGTTAACGGATGTTGGAACAAAGAAACGTTGCTGTACGTTTAGTTTCAAGATTGTTTTTTTTTCTATTTCGCTTTTTGTATCTTTTTTCTTATTTACTTTTTGTTTTCTTCTCTTTCTTTTCCTTTTGGTCTTTTTACAACTTCAGTCCTTTCTCGCCCTCCTTTTCTCTTGCTTCCCCTCTTCTTTTTACATTTCACTTTTCCTATTCTTTCTTCCGTCCCCTTCTCTTCTATTATCTGCCTTTTCTTTTATTCTTTAATATTTTCTCTGATCGATTTCTCTCTTTGCTAGTTTATATCTTCTTTCTTTCTTTCTTTCTTTCTTTCTTTTCGTCATTACATTTCATTTATTGAGCTTTCTGTACTTCATTTCTCCAATTTAAAAAATCCACATATATCGTACGAGTAATACTCTTTTCACTCTCACCTTGCATTTCTCTCTCTCTCTCTCTCTCCCTCTCTCTCTCTCTCTCTCTATGTGTATTTATCAACCACGTTCTTTGTCAAACACATACCTTAAAGACTAATATTACTCGTTTGGATTATCTTTTCATCAGAAATTTGTTAATTTTTTCCCAAATATTCCTTTTTGCATCAACGAATCTTTACAACCCCAAGCATTTTTTCAATCACTTTTACATTATTCGCTCAATCGCTCTATTCATCAACAACATCGAGTAGTGATGACTATCACTAGTGTTCCTGTCATTTGATAACGTTGTTCAACATTCGAGCTGCAATGACTTTGCGGGAGGCCTTGTGTCATCCTTTGCTGCAAATTTTTAAAATGTGGACGATTTGACTATATCGGATATTTCTCTCGTGTAATCCTATACTCAACTAAAGATACTTGCCAATTTAGGAAGGCTTTTAAATACATCGCATTAAGTGGTTTCCTGTTTTAGCTAAAATGAAAAGATTCTGACTGATCTCAGTCCATTGTAACAATCATAAAATTAATCATGTGAGCAACAAGTGAATCCTGGGTAAAACAGAACCACTTTTGATAAGTGCTTCTGGGACATGATTATATTCATTGCAAGATCTGACCAGGCAGGAAATCGCAATCTCATAAAATTAAATGTTGCGTACAGATGCATACATGCGCATGTTATATTTGTAAAGGCGTGTTTTGATGGATACATCGGTAGCAACTTTGTCTCCCCTATTAGCAATCAGTGTATAACTCCTAGCTTCAAATGATGAATTCCGTAGCAGGCATGGACACCAAGCGAAATTTACAATATATTAACATCGGATCAGATGTTTACTAAAGTCTGTTATTGTTGATGGGGGTGTGTGTGTTAAAACAAATATGATATACAAAGGTTTCTTAGACAATCGCAGAGAAGACGAGTCACACGTCCGATTTCATATTAAAGCGTCATATTATTTAGAAAACAAAAACGTGTGTGCACGGATGTACAAAATCAAATGAGTCTGATTGAAGTAGATCTTAACACAAGTTTGTTTAATGAGGCACACGGCTACAACAGTACAACGCTCAGAAAGACCGTACTATCAAGAACAAAGCAATTACTGCATAGCAAATCATTTATTGTGAATATATATAAATTTATTCACTAAAATATTGAGCTTTATGTATTTTCAACATATATGTTTT
>VCCN01001601.1:4140901-4155426 GCA_006491835.1 Architeuthis dux
TTTTGTTTTAATAACTACATACGGTTTAAGAAGGTTTTTTTTAAATTAAAATCAATGTAGTTTCAAACAAGACAATAACAAAAATATGGGTTTTTGGTGATTCTGACTCGTTAATAAGAATATGTTTTTTTGTTTTAATAAGTACATGGCAAGTAAATTCACCGGAAAAATCTTCAATGGATACCGATATGATTTCTTCTTCTTTAAATTGTATTTTAGCTTTATTTAAAAAATTGATCTAATATGCTTATCGCAATTTGTACCGTATCCACAGGGAGACTTTTTATTTGAATATTCACTATGACGTTGGAAAAACATGATGCTTTATTTCTAAAATTCCAGTTCTTCATCTTCTCAGTTGTTGAATCTTTTCTTGTTTTCTTTACTTAAAAAAAAATATATTTAGAGTATCTTTTCCTTCACAAACACCTTTTCAGATTTTATAAAATATAATCAGTTCAAAAAATCAATTTATTTGGAGATGTACAATTCATTGTTTGTTATAAATAAGAAACTTCATTTTATCTATCCAAACCGAATTACGATAGATGTGTTTTTTTAATATTGTTTTTATTTATCTAAAATTAAGTTTTTAAAAGATTCTGATTCCAGTTTAACAGATCAGAAAATAATCGAGCAGATATTTACGGTCAGCGATGGGTTTTATTTTTATACTAATTAAGAAGGTTCTGCTTTTATGCTCTTTTCACATTTTGATCTAAAACGTTAACCGCCGTAGTTTTTAAAACAAAATCCATAAATAAGAAATTTATATTGTTTTGTTTTGCTTGTTTAGGACCTAGTCTGCATGACGTACTAGCTGACGTCACCGGTGTCTTAAAAGAAGGGCTCTTTTGGGATGAAAAATAATACATTTTAAAAAATTACTCTGGTTTACTAAATCGAATCTAACTAACGCAACAAATATGAAGCAGCAAACGAAGGCAATCCGTTTAACAAAACAGTATTCCCGCCTTGTTTGCTTCATTCAAATTTCTGCGTTCCAAATTCTCCCTCTCGTGATTGGTTAGTTTTGGACTAATTGACCAATCACAGTGTAACGGATATAATCATGACATGGAGATTAATAGTATACATTATATCGCAACCTGTTATCCTGTAGTTAGTGTATGTATATATATAAATATATATGTGTGTGCACGTGTATTCGTATTGATGGATTGGACTATTTGTATTCACTAATACTTTAGGTTTAAACCTAAAGTATTAGTGAATACAAATAGTCCAATCAAAATGTTGCAGTTTTGGTTTTTATTTGTATTAGTTTATTCGTCGGTGATTAGTGCACTTCAGGAAATATACTGGAGCATTTTACAAGTCAATTTATTGTGGCAATGTTTTTCTTATATTAATACAACCTGGTTATAAATAAAGATTTTGTTTCTTCTAAGATACTTTATGTTGGCAATCCCCATCAAACGAACAATCAAAATAAAACGCCAGCCTTCACATATGTCAAGCTATTGCACTAGATACTGAGCCAACTTTTCGGGTTCCGTAAACTAAAGCAAGATTACACCACTGAAAGGGCGATATTGGTTAAGAATATAACACGTACGTAATATTTTAATATTGTCATCGCTTATTATTTACTAATAGTAATGAGTAGTATTAGATTGTAGTGTTGAGATTCAGTCCATGAACGAAGT
Source organism: Architeuthis dux (assembly GCA_006491835.1). Taxonomy (NCBI): domain Eukaryota; kingdom Metazoa; phylum Mollusca; class Cephalopoda; order Oegopsida; family Architeuthidae; genus Architeuthis; species Architeuthis dux. The sequence goes on from VCCN01001601.1 coordinate 4,142,572, forward strand.
CTTTATGACTGATTTTCATAATAAAAAACAAAATAATAAAAAAACAATAACGTTCCAATTTAGATGCAATAACAGACAATAAAAAGTAAAATATAGTTACCGCAGTCGTATGGTATGGTATCATCACTGAAAATACTACTCGTCTTAAGACGCAAGTGTTATAGAAGACAAAACTGCCATCAGCTCGATCGCTGTTGGTCACTGTACAAATCTTGGCAAACTTGATTCAGTCATGGAACATATTCATATCAGAATTAAAGTTAACAGCAATTAAATCCTGTCTGGCCTTGAAGAGATCTTTTCCATAGAGCAAGGCACAAAAGTGCTGATTGCACGCACAATCATATTTAGTTATTACTATAATAATATTATAACATAATAACATTGTAGGAAAACAATTATAGCATTTTTTAAAACGTAGTTTCATAATCAATTTCGTGAAGTCGAACTGGTTGCAACGCAGTTGAGGAATTGTACAAAAGCATTGTGACCTTAATTTCCGATCCGCTAAAAATGATTGGTCATTTTAACAATAACTATTCATAATGTATCTAAAATGTAAATGGAAAAGAATAATCGTTACTTAAAACTGAAAGCAAAAGATGAAAGCCAATTGTTATTTGTGCTATGCCGTTGCTCATTTTGTTGTAACCATAATTGATGATTATTGGTGCGATTGGCGTAGCGGACAATGGAATTGGCGACCCGAGTTCAAACTCCGGTCGAGGCTGTTTATGTTCACTTCGCACTGATGCCCTTGGGAAAGGCGTGATCTCCCCAACTATGGGTAAAATAGCAAGGCAGGTTGGTCTATCTAGCCTTAGGAAGCCAACCAGTCTAGGAGAGGGACAACTCTGATTCAAAACCAGGGAGTGAAGGGGGTTAAGGCAGTTTGTCGCCCAGCAGCGAGGCCGAGGGGGGGGGGATTCTGACAACTAGGCATCCCATGATCTCCATACGCTTCGCACAGGCTGGGGACACTCCAGTGTCGTTCCAATGTCTGTAGAGACAAAACGGAGGCCAATTAATGATGGTCCTTCCCTTGTTTTATCTAAACAGGCTCCTAACCCAATAACGTTCAATTATATTCAGTGGAAAGTATTTTAAAGGTGAAAAATAGAAAACAGAAAATATTAATAAACAGTAAGTACGGCAGCGAAATCGAGAATATTGCAAATCCTAACTTATTGTTATTAGTTGTGAACACAAATATATAACTGATACTATTGTTCGGACTGAGATCCTCATCTTGGTTGTCATTTCCACAACGTTTCGGCCGATGTACTCTCCGGCCTTCTTCAGGTGTCAAGTACATCGGCCGAAACGTTGTGGAAATGACAACCAAGATGAGGATCTCAGTCCGAACAATAGTATCAGTAACCCTAACACCTCATCTCAGAAATACCGAACTCAGTATATATAAGCTGGTGACTATGAAGCTTTCTCTGAAACTAACCAAGTGGCCATTTACAGTCATCGTCCGTTTTCTGTTACCTAGAGAGAAAGTAAACAAAAGTAAAGAGAAAGAAGAGCGGAAATATTGTAACAATATTTCTATTCCTGTAACAAATCGGTTGTTCTTTTGTGAAATAAGACGAGCAGATTCATTAATTGGAAAAAGATTTCAATTGTAACCCAGAAAATCGATTGGGATGATTAATTGAAAAGCATCAGAAATAAAGTCTTTTGATTATAAACAGGATATTTTTGACACAAACAAAATTTTCCTATTAAATTTAAGAGATTAAACACGTAAATAAAACGTTTCTTGAAATAGAAGATGACAAAATACATAAATTATATAAAAATAGGCATTGATTGACGCAACGAACATATCTTTATGTGTTCGTGACAGTGAAGCGGATAAGGATAAACGACCTTGCGATATATGGTTCACAAGAGCAAATGAAATACAATGAAATTTAGAAATGCTTATTTGATAAATGAAAACAATCTTGATTCAATCAATGAAGCATATGCACATATTGCAACAATAACATACCGGTTTTAATAGAATCTACAAAAACAAAAGAAAAAGAAAATGTCTCCTATTAAGGAGCAGTCGAAATTTGAATTCTATTTTCAAAAAATCAAATGACGATGATAAAGAGTTGCTGGTTTTCATTATAATACTGGAATTCAAAACAATTACACTAACAGAAAAGAAAACGACCTTTCTTGCCTTGTGCATTGCAAAGCTAATCCTAATAAATATATATGAATTTGTTTATCTAAAATGTAAGTGATTGCAGTTGGTAGATTTGTAGGTTTGGTATACCAAATCTACACATGGGAACTTTGATAAGAGACTTAAGATTTCCGCTACTGAAGCGAGAAGAACTGTTTTATACAATGTGCTATCACTATGGAGGGCTAATTAAACAGTTCTATTTTGACAACAATTGAATGTTAATAACTTACCTAGCTATTTCTAAAACGTGACATCATAAGTTTTATGATACGAACACACACACACACACACACAAACACACACACAGTGGGCCTGGAGGAGTAGACGTAGTAAATGATATTTTAAGATAAAGTAACTCTGGTTGCAACATTTCGGAAACAATGCCCGTGTGATCATTTAGTTTAACTAATAGATTTAATTATTATAAGATATCTCTGAGTTTGGACAGGTTTCGGTTCAAAATGTCTAAATGGTTACCGAATACGACGGGCACCCAAGGAAAGCGGCCAAAACATTGTCACTATAACAACCAAGATGAGGACACAGGTCCAAATACACCGATGAACCAAAACCAAAGTATTATGACCAGCGATATGTGGCAAGAATGACAGTTACTGTCTCGTAACAATTACGCATGTCAGGCTCAGCGGTATATAAGGAAGTAAGGCAACCCCGAGTACTTCATTCTGATGTGCTTAATGCCGTAAGGCCGAATTGTTATGGCCAGAAGACTAAGTTAAATGAGTCTGCTGTTAAAATCCTGGAAACCAGATTCCAGAAGAAATCTTTAGAGGTCTTGTAAAGTTCATGCTTGATCGGGTAAGAGCTGTTTTGCACACACATGTAGGACCAAACCTTATTAGGCAGGTAGTCATAATGTGGAGATCACATCAGTGGAGATCAGTGAATGATAATTTCAATATCATTGTATTTGTGAAACTTTTTGAGGGAAATTTAAATACGGTATGTTAACGATCCAACAATCCAGTTCACCTGTGTTCATCCTTGACTCTTTTATCTCTCTCTTCATTTATCATAAATATTCAGCTCCAATCTATGGCCAGTATTAAATTCGAAAGAAATCAAGATGACTATCTCATAATATATCCGCATCCAATCTTGATTCTACCGCTTCATCTCCATGACGTTGGCTCACCAATCTTAGGGTGATGGACGGCTGGACAACTGAGTTCCACCCACATATGAGCATGCCCTTCAATTACATTCGCCAACTGCGCTAGAAATTGAACATTGTATCTCGAGTGATTGGAACATCGCTCATTGTCTGCCCCTCCATCCAACCACTCTGTTTTCCGATCATCTTCGGGCGACATTCTGTGTATTCATAGTCACACCCGTATAAATGCATATATCCTTTCTACTTCGTTCCATTTCTTTCATCTTTTGCTTCTTCCACCTTTTCGTCCTTTTCTTCTTTCCTTCTTTCATTCGCCATCATTCGCTCTATGCAGCATTTTCTTTGAAAATCTTTTCTTCATATGTTTTCCTTATTTCTTTCTTTAGTTATGCCAAATATTTATTTGTATTCATTCCTTCTATCCTTTCATTAATTTCTTCTCTCGATCCTTTCGTCCTTCACTTCTCCTGCTTTATTTACTTCTTGCTACCCACAATAGTCCGGTTTAAACACTGGGTTTAGGTTATTCATGTCTTCTGACATTTATATGTATCTATGTATCCGGATTTCGCCCAGCCCTAACTGTTCATAGTAGAAACTTGAAACTTTGCACACACACACTCCACTCAATGAGTAGGGAAAATGCTGATTTTTTTAAAATCCCCCCAAAATAGGTTTTTAGTTGGGGTTTCAATATGCAATGTAAGTGTATGCTAAATTGATCACCGCTTGTTTTTTTTAAAATTCAGTCCTTTTTAGTGATCACAGCCCAACAAAAGGCGAGAGAAGTAACTCATTCAATGATCACCCCTTTTTACAACTTTTTAATTGATCAACCCCAACACAGCATATATGGGTGGCGGTGATTCATAATTTCCCTTGTAATGCTAGTTTCAGTTATTTCCCCACAAAGTCCTCTATTAAACATTGAACTTCTTTTTTCTATTTTCTGTTTTTATCCCTTTTAGTCACCAAACATTTTACATATTTCTTTTCCTTAGCTCAACTCCTTTCACCCATCTTTTATTTTTCCTTTCTCTCCTTTCTCCATTCCTCTCTGTTCTATTGCCATATTACACTCACCGTTTCTTTCCTTCTCACCTTTTTGTCTTCCTTTCTCATTTCATCTATTCTTTACTACATCTCTTTCCCCTAATTATTAACTCACAGTAATTACTGTTTCCGTCTTTCATTCCCTTCTCAATTCCCTCCATTGTCCACTATTCTTCTGTCTATTTCCATTAATGACCTCCAACATCATTCTAACTCCTTGATCCGCTATTCGCTTCTTTATTCTCTTCTCTATTTGCTTCTCTATTCCTAGCTTTAATCTTTTATTCTCTATTTCTTATAGATGTCTCTCTATCATTTTTCGATCGATTTTCTCCCCCTTCTAATTCTTCACTTTGTTATGCCTAACCTTCTCTTTCCTTTTATGTCTCACCTCTTTCCAAGCTTTCTTTTTTTCTTTCCTTCTTCCAACTCTTTCTTTAACTCTTCTTTTTTCTCTCTTTTCGTACTCCAACTATTGTCCTTCTCTATTTCTCTGCTCTTTATTCGTTCTTTCATCAACCCCACCCCCACCACCCTCTCAATCACTCTTTTCTGAGTCGATGAGGCCAATGTAATATGTGTAATTCATGCATCAGCATTTCCATAACGCAGATAGACCCAATACGCCATTTTGATCTCAGATCCAGTCTACGAAGTCAAAAGAGGGAAAAGATGGCGACAACGAACTGACTTGCAGTCGACCGGCCGGAATAGTTGGCTGGACAGAAGGGCAGGACAGTGAACAATCATGGACTGGTCGGCTGTGCCCATGACCACATCTCTTTCGCTATCAGGTCTTCACTCTCAGGTCATTCGCTGGTTATGGATGGTATCGATGGTCGTTGGTAAGGAGAATGGCTGTTGGCTCTTCGAATGTAGTGCTTCGTTGACATGTGCAGTAATCTTTGTAGCTGTTTCAAAACTTAAAAGTACTCGTATGCATGCACAAGTAATGAACGCGCACTCATAGACATATGCACAAGCATTATACACACACACACACACACATATATATATATATATATATATATATATATATATATATGCGTGTGTGTGTGCATGTCTGTGTGTCCAACGAGAAACACCTACTTGGATATCACATATACATGCATGCATAGGTTCCACGACATTTCTCGGTCGCATTTTCCTGGTCGCACATTACAACCGGTAATATCCCCAAGTCAAGCAGGTTACCCGCCGCATATTTACCTTCTCTCCTGATCACCAGTGACTATATTAAACCAATATGTGAAACGTGCATGTATGTCTATGCGTTTGTTAATGCGTGTGTATGTGCATACATGTATGTCCGTGCGTGTATGTATGTGTATATGTGTGCATGTGTGTTTGTGTGTATGTTAGTATTTAAGAGACAACTCCCAATAGAGCACGGAGCCCGGTGACGAAGACCCGGTTTCTGTTGCATGCGTCGGCTTAGTTTCAAGTGTGGCCAAGACCAGGACTTTATTCTTACAAGATTTTATGACAACCACCCTGGCAGGATGCACGTCCACCGAAGGGATACCTCCACCCTAATCACACAGCATAGAGTGAACTCAATTAGCTGCTGAGTGCACAGGGAAATTTGTCCTAATGAAGAGTTTTCCACACTCTTCTCTCATACCGGGAATCGAACCCAGGACCTTCTGCGTGTGTGGTAGACGTGCTAACCATTACACCATTCGAGCGGACTGTCCCGATTAAACCGGCTTCTAAGTGTTCCGAGTCATCTTACTTTTCTTTGAAAAATGATTCTTGGCGTGAAATCACAACGTATGTTTATTTAGATGGTCAAATACACGCTGAAATATGTAAGCAAACTTCCAAATATGCAGTTCTGTTTTGGCAGTGAAGTCTCGCCTGATTTTCAAGATTTGAAAATATAAAGGAAAATTCAAATAGTTGACGATTGAACTCCTTCTTGTTGTTTGTGTTGCTAACACGACGTTTCGAATGTGATGGTGGTAAACAAAGGTTTTTACTCCAATGGAGGAAGCGCTTAAAACATTCGTCGTGTTAACAACGCAAACAAGAAGGAGTTCAATCGTCCGAAGAACTTTTTGAATGTTAATGACCCTTCTCAAAACTATAGAGAATATAAAGGAAAATGTTTGTTTCTTTTAAAAACTTTAGAAAATAGGCAGATATAATTGTGTATTCTTTTCTTTTATTTACACCAGCAGTAAAGCAATTTTTATTAAACGCACACATGTCTACATAAACACATCTACAATAAACTCTAAAGAAAAGAAATTTTTTTACAAAGATACATCCCAATAAATCTGTATACAAAAACACACTAATAAATCTCTATAGCAAAGCACTATATATCTATATAGAAATATCCGTCGGAATTTAACTGTGTGTGTGTGTGTGTGCGTGTGCGCGTGTGTGCATTAGAAGTCTATTGAATATTAAGAGTTGGGGTCAGCTCGCAAGAGAACTAGAGACAAAACTTACTCAAACGATAGAAATAACGGCTGCGTGGAAACTGAAGTGGGACATGCATCAGAATGTGAATGGGGTGACTGAGAAAACATGATCCACTACGACCATTTATTGTTTGAATCACACACGATTGTTATTGTCCTTTTTTTGTAGTTTTCTTGTTTTTGTTTATTTGACCATTAATAATTTTGCCAATTTCTTCATTTTATAATTGTCATTGCCCCGAAATTAATGCGTATGTCGAGAAAAGAAATCATGTCTGGCCACACTCAATTTTTATTTGACCGGTTTTCGTGTGCCTGGGTAGGTGGTATGTTAAACTTAATATATTAGTAAATGCATAAAAAGCAGAACTTACTGTTAAGCCAATGTCAAACAAGGTTGTTAGTAATGCCTTAACACATATGTCTATATATGTGTACTGGCCTACTCAGAAAATATCCAGTTTTTGTAATTATTTGCACCACCACCACCACCACCATCATCATCATCATCATCATCATCATCATCATCATCATCATCATCATCATCATCAATAGATTCACTTCTGGACAAAGGCTTTTCCCATCTCCTTCCATGACGACCTATCCCCTTCTAACCTCTGCCAAGTCTTACCGGCAAACCTTTCTATCTCGTCCCTCCATCTTGTGTCTGATCTTTTCCTACTTAGTTTACAGTTTTCTCCCATCTATTGTCATCTATTCTTTGTAGGTGACCAGACCATCTCCATTTTTGCTGCTTAATTAGTTGTATAATATCCTTCACTCTAGTCCTTTCTCTGATCAATGTTATCCCTAGCATTGTGCTTTCCATGGCTATCTGCGATATTCTGAGTTGGTTTCCAGCAGTTTGGTTAATTTCCATTTTCGCATACATAAGTCATGGCTATTATTATGCAGCCGTTTTATATTTTACGCTTTAAGCACATTGGCAAGGTGCTCTTCAGAATGTTTCTATTCATACCAAATGCTATATTAATAAAATTCAAAGTGTTGCATGGGTACATACAAGTTGGCGGGGTTAAAGGCGAGAAAACTATACAAAAGCGGCTGCGTACTTATGCATAAATGCATATGTATTTACTAAGCTTGAAGACAGTTAACATATGCTGTTCCAGGCCCAAGCGTAACATCAAGCTATGAGGGTACATTGAATGCTGGTAATTTTCGAGTGCTGGACGAGTGAACTGGAGATTTGATGGTTTATCTCGAGGGTAAGACTTCTAGAGTTTGTCAAAAAATTAATCAAAAGAAAAAATTGAATCAAAACTCCAAAGTAGATTCCTTCTCTTGCTATTTGGTGAGTTTAATATTCGTAAAATCTGTAAAAGTGACATTGCATGGATGTCCATACAACTACATATTCAAAGTTTAATAAACACAGATATAAAGTTTTTATCGAGTGTTTCCTAATGGAGACATTACCGTATACCCAGTTCCCCAAACCCAGTCTTACGTATACCTAGTTCCGACACCCATTTTCATCACTGCTGTTAACGTGGATAATTAACTATGAAATGTTTTATTATGACTAGGATGAAAGCACAGTAGCTGTTCCTTCTTGTTATCAGTGAAGTATAAAAAGAAGGCTGACTCATTTGATTTTTGTTTTAACGATTCCAGTTTGTTTCGCTACTTTGTGTCGGATACAAAGTTTTCCAATCTGTTTTTGGGTCCATCAAATTCTGAATCAAAGAAAAAGAATGGTTGTCCATTTCTAAAATAGAGAAATAATTTAATTTAATATACATTTCGCGTTTTTGTTATTATAGTTAATAACGCAGAAAGGTACATGTGAAAATATATAGATGTTTTCAAAATGTATCCAACACAAAGTAGCGAATAAAAAAAAAAGAAAAGAACCTTAAACGAAAGAAAAGTTAAGAAAAACAACATTATATCGAGTGTGAAGTAAAGCCAAACTTTGCGCGACAGGGATTCAAAGGCAACGACCGTTCGAATAACACTATAAAATAGCACTAAAAGTTCAAATAACACTATAAAATAGCACTAAAAGTTCGAATAACACTAGAATAGCACTAATAGAATTGAGAGAAAAACGCTAGAAAAACGCAACTATGCAGAGTATATGGCACGTTGGCAGTCTCATTTTATCGTCCTTTTTTATTACTTCCTACACTGAGTATTCATATTTAAGCATATATGGTTATACAAAATACTTTTCGTGGTAATTATTTGATTATCCGTTTTAGTATCACCCTTACTTTGATTTCTTTCAATCTTTTTCTCGTGAGTTTTCACATTTCACTTCTCCTTTAACGCATATCCGTTTAGGTTTCCTAAACTAATGGCCGTTATTATCTTGGATATCAGATAACACACGTTTTTCACCTGATCAAAATAGAAGGAACATTAACATATCTTCTGATTCATATTTGAAGAAAAGCTGACGAACCGATGTGATAAACATAACAGCGAAAATATAGCAGACCTTTCTCAAAACGTTCATCTTACTACAATTGAAGAAATATGTGTGTATGTGTGTGTGTGTGTGCACCACGATTCCTCGACAACTGGCCACTGTACGAAATTGACATTCGCCAGATTTATTAGTCAGTACACAAGTACGTTGCAGTGTCGAATTTGAAGTTGTTTGAATCAGCAGTTCTTGGGAAATCTAATAAGAATAAATATATCTGTATCACTCTAGCTTCATGTCGGCCATTAAACGAAAACAGAAGGATGCTTTGCCCCTCACTGCTGTAACACGTCTCTAAAACGCTAGCTTCATGTCAGCCATTAAACAAAAACAGTCTATAGTTTCTATAAATGATCTCCTTTGACTTTCGATCTTTAACGGTTACGCACAAGTACTGTACCTTATTGTGCACTTTATTATGTAAAAATAGATTAAATAAATCACAAAAACAAAAGGACTTGTATATATATATATATATGAAATCAAATTATGGATAATTGTATATCCAGTGTCATTATAATTATCATATATATCATCATCATCATCATCATCATCATCATCATCATCATCATCATCATCATCATCATCATCATCATCATCATCATCATCAACCGTTATAAGTCCACTGCTGGACGAAGGCCTTTTCCATCTCCTTCCATGACAACCTATCTTGTGCTAATCTCTGCCAAGTCTTACCGGCAAACTTTTCTATCTCGTCCCTCCATCTTGTGTCTGGCCGTTTCCTACTTCTTTTACTATCCCATGGGCACCAATCTGTTAGTCTTTCCCCCCATCTATTGTCATCTCTTCTCGCTAGGTGCCCGGCCCATCTCCACTTTTGTTGTTTAATTAGTTGTATAATATCCTTTACACTGGTCCTTTCTCTGATCCATGTTGATCTTTTTCTATCTCTTAGCGTTACCCCTAGCATTGCTCTTTCTATTGCTCTCTGTGCTATTCCAAGTTGGTTTTCAGCTCGTTTGGATAATTTCCAGATGAACTTATATATAAGTTTTTGTTTTTGTAATTTATTTGATCTATTTTTACATAACGAAGTGCATAATAAGGTACAGAAAATAGACATTTTAAAAATCATATATGAGAATTGATTCTACGTAAATGCATCTCATCTTTAGGGAAGGCTTAAATAAAATACACTTGTTCTTCCTTATTGAAGAGCAGCTATTAAAAACAACATTACAATTATGGCAGGCGGCTCCACACGCCATAAAGTCCGGCCCTTTCCAAACATGCATCTTTGGAACGGGCACTCTACTGAAAGAAAGCTATGAAAGTACAGCAATATTTGTAGGAACTCGGGGTTGCGATGCAATTTGCTATAACAGCATTATATAGCGTGCTTAATTTGGTACAATTGCGATAGCATCATTTTATAGGAATCTTTATTTATTTCAATAATGTTGTGACCATTATGCATCTCTTATAAAAGTTTAAAATACCATTGTTGGTGCCAAACCTATGCATACTTCTATATTGACAAGACATTTTTTAATAGATTTATTATTAACGTGTTCAAGTCTGGCCTTTAAATTACATTACACATCTTTGTTGTTAATAATCCCTTACTAGCCTTAGAGATATTGTTATTATTCATCCTTAGCAGAATATGTGGAAAGGTTTTCAAGCTAAGTATACGAGAAGATCGATTGAATCTCAATATTAGCATCATGGTTTTCAATTCTATTACTGTCTTTTCACAGATCGTTGAGTTTTATGTTTCCTGGGACACAGGCGATCTGGCTCAGTCTTGCATCATATTTGTACCTGATGTAGAGACTAATAAAAGAGCACGAACAATTTTAGATGGGAATGGCCTGGTTGGTGATGTCCAACTGACCTGGACGCATTCGTTCGTTATCCGAAGATGAAAAGAACGGTCCGATTATTTGGAAAACAACCAATCGATAACAGGGCACGAGATCCTTTCTTTTATACACGTGCACATATATCCAAGAACGAAAGAGAACCTTTCTCGTAGATTTGGCATACTTCCCACTTTCGTCTGTGGCTGAATACTGATTTTCACGGCAGGCAAGGGGTTTCTTTTCTACTTAGAATATTGGCGCAACCCAATCCTCCTATCCTTTAGCTGATCGAATTTTGCGAAATTAATATATCTTTAAATTCGTACATTGACCTTCACAGTGGGGCTCAAATATATAGGGATGCCAGTGCATAACTGAACACCAGAGCAAAAACAAATGAAATGGGCGACTGGGTTTCAAATGAAGTAGAAACTAATAACTTAATGCAACAATAGTAAAACAAAGTCAGTAACTTCATCGTAAAGCAGTTTAAATACAGGAAGCGATGAACAGTTAATTGGAAGTGAGGCATACATAAGATACGCATGCATTCTTTCTTTTAATGTGCCTCCATCGATTAAATTCTCTCTTCTATTCTTATGTATGGAAACTCTGCTTCTACCCATATCTACTATAATTCTTCTTCAAGAAAAAGCATTTAGCTCTATCAAGGCCGCTATTTTAGGCCCCAGAGAGCAACTCTACATTGCGATGAAATGAGTAGTATCAAGGAACATACAGATGTATGCAGCTCGACGTTCCCTAATATTTTAAAAAGAAATCTAAGGTAAATAATGACGATGACATTTTGCATTCAGTTGGGATACTGAATGGAGGCAACTCGTACGGCTATTTTGAGACCAGGAACTGATTCTTGCTGTGTATAGGTTACACACACTTTAAATGCTTTGAATACAGGTTGTTATATTAGATAGGTTTATGTTTAAATGTTGCTAAAAGTAATTTGCAACTAATTTATGCCAAAGGTGCTGTGCATCAAATTAATGTCAAGCAGTCTTTAGTCAGTTCTATTTTTCTATGATTGCGTCTTAAAGTTTGCCGACCAAATCGAAAGAAGGATAATCGCAATTTTAAATCATTTATTATAATTGATAATTGTTTAAGACGCAGTCATGTAATATCATTTTTAAAAAGACATTAAGTAAAGGTTGTTTTTTTTGGTGAAGTTAGGAAAGTCTAAATGTCATTTTCGACACATAGTGCAGTTCACTTGCTCAGAATATAAATTACTTGAATATAAAAGGCACACGAATTTAATATGAAATTCTGTTATCAGTGTAGAGATATGTCTTCAGGCAGCAAGTGAAGAAGAGGATTTGTTAGGATGGCTATTGTAGCGCAAAGGTTTGCTAACTTGTCAGACCATTTCACTAGAGTAGTGCGTGCCCTACACTCATAACCTTGTTCCAAACTAAGTTTAGTAAATGATTACAAAAGGATTTAATCGAGATGGTTATGCAGTGTGATCGTAAAATGTGAAGTGTTTATGTTGCTTGGCTGACGTTTTGAAGATGCGGGAAATGAAAAGAGTTCTGTTCAGTCCACACACACACATCAACCAACACTCTCTGTTTTCCCTAGCTCAGTACACATTTTAAACAAAAGGTTGGATTGCACACACATGAGTTTTCTGCACTGCAAAATAGCTTCTGAAGACGCCGCATAGAACTCGACGAAATTCATCAAGGCTTATCATAATGATAATAAATATGTTTGAGACACGTTTTTCTCAATCTTTC
>VCCN01001601.1:4165713-4180679 GCA_006491835.1 Architeuthis dux
TACAAATTTATGTCATCATTAATTAAAAATAATATAGGTAGAACATACAATTGCCACGGGTGTATTCGCTTTATAGATGATTTATGCTGTCTGAACGATACAGATTAATTCGGGAAATCCTTTACACAGATATACCCTAATGAACGAAAACTCAAAATTGAACACCAAGGTGAAAGAGCAACATTTTTGAAAACAAAATTGAAAATGGAGTATTTATATACAGATTGTTCGATAAACGAGATGCATTCCCATTTCACATAGTAAGGATGCCACAAAAAAGCAGTGATATACCGTCATACATTTTCTATGGATCAATTTTAGCAGAATGCCTAAGAATAGCAAGGGCAACCTTACAAATTACGGACTTTATAGAAAAAAGCACCAACTTAACAATCAGAATGGTTAAACAAGGGGGAGATCTAAATAAAATATTTAGATAATTCAGTAAAGCTATGAATAGACACCCGATGATATTCAAACAATATAATATGGAGCAGGTAGAAATAAGTAGTAAGATTAAACAACACATCTACCATAATAACAGTAGGGGAACAGACCATTAGAATATAGATTCGAAACACGGAGCAGATTAGATAAGAAACATGTTCCATGGAATTCAAATTCAGTAAAGCTATGAATAGACACCCGACGATATTCAATAACAGTAGGCAAACATACCCTTAGAATATAGATTCGAAACACGGATCAGATTAGATAAGAAACCTGTTCCAGGTAATTCATAATTACATTTATCTATATATATTCTACGGATAATAAATTAATAATACTGAGGAAGGGACTTCATAGTCTTAGTTTAAAGAAACAATTTAACAAAGCATACCATTAGTATGGATTTCGGAATTACTAAAGATATCGACAGTGGAAGGCAGAGGTTGACATACGCCTTAGCCTCTTCAGAATGTGGTGTGTCGGGGCAGTGTTGCTGGGGGGGGGTATGTTTCGGCTTTCGTTTCTTTCATCGCATTCCTGTGGTGTCGGAGGTTTACATACACTGAGACACTGGGATCACTCTCCCTTGAAACAGCAGTCACACATATACGACACTTATCAGTCATCAATCCCAGAACATCAGAAATGGATACCGCGTACAACTGCATGTGGGGACCAACATCTTACGTTTCAAAGAAAGGCCCACGGGTCTAATGAAACTAATATTGAACTTTTTGACCTTTGACCTAAATGACCATCTTTTCTTTGTTTAACTTCTGACCGTTCACAACTGAATATGAGGACTAAAAAGTACGTTGCAGAGGAAGGTATACTGATCTGATGAAACTAAAACTGAACTATTAGGCCAAAATGAGCTTCGTCAATTCTTGGGAACTAAGTGTATGTGACCGTCTATCCCGCTGGGGACGTGGCGGCGGAGATGAGAGCGGGAATTTATCATTCCCTCCGATATCACTCCAACATGTCGCATTTTTCAGACCACAAAGGCATAAGGTACTGACAGATTTATCTACCTCAGATCCAAATTGAAACTACAAAACACTACTACTAACATCATCAACATTATAGTAGCCTTCAATATAAATTGAGCATACGTGGGGTACGATCCACTACTGGCAGACGAAATGAAGAAATACAGACCTAAATTGCGGTGCTTTCTCAGAATTTTAAGGTAAGAGGGTTTTTTTGAAAAATGTTTTATATTATATTTTTGATCAAATCTCCGGCATGTATATAACGAAACATGTACTTTTTTCATCCATACATGCATACACAGTTACACACCGGCATATATTTAATGTAACATATATTCCAGAACGAGATTGGATATGGTAAGACGGTTCAATGAATTCCGGAATTTCCGCTATATTACGTATACTTATAGAATAGACAGGTACCCTTGTTAGGTATATATGTATATATACATAAATAAAATTTACCTACATACTCAGACACACAGTTACAAAAAGGTGGACAGTTGTGTGCCGATTTACACGGCTGGGGGAATCCATTGTAACAAACACCTGTACTGTCTTATAATTTCCCTGAAACAGGTCCAGCTGATGATCCCCTACATAAAGTGTGATCTATAGTAGTTAATTATATTATAACATTTACAGAAATAGTAGTAAATTCCAAATGAACAAACCAAAAGTTTTTCTTTTTTTACATACATATATATATATATAGACAATGCATTGATGAGGGGTGGATCGGGGCTGGTATATTGCACGCGGGGTCGCGGACGTTTTTCAGAATGGGGATGGTACAGATTTATCGCTCACTATTGGCGTTTTATAACAAATCTTAAACATATACGGGAAAACAAAAACGTTTCTACAGACTATGTATATATATATATATTCCTATATGACAATATACACGCATTTCACGCACACACATACAGGGTAGAAGTGACTCCGAAAATATACTTCTTGATATTCGACTCTTTTCATGGAGAATGAAACTCCATGAAAACACTTGAAAAGGGCATGTCTATTCATTCATCTCTCTTTACACACACACGCGCGAGCGAGCGCACACACACACACACACACACACACACGCACAAGCACACACTCGCACACACATAAGTGTAATATTGCAAGTTTTAAAAAAGACATCTTTTATCCACAACCTACGCATAACCGCAAAGCATACGTAAATGTCCCTAAACCCCATTATGCCTTCAGACACGGACAGATTTCATCTTTTGCTTTCCGGCCAGCAAATGCCATAATTTCAAGAGTCTTTGTTCATTGGAAATGTGACAAATGTCAAAATTCAACTTTTACTCCTAAACATTTTTGGTCTTATTGTTTCCCAAACGCACTGTCAAAACTATTCTGTGTTTAAAATCTTGCACCAACCAGCAGAATTCTTTCATAGTAACCTTATTACACCAATGGCAGGAATACCTTCTCTTGATTTTATTAGGAATTGATTAAATTTGGCGCAAATGAATTTTTATTTTCCCATCAATTTAGTTTTACTTTGTTTTTAATTCGTTGACTAGGTATAAACTGAACATATTGTGCCCCCTTCTTAATTACCCTTATAATCACTCCAAATATTTATCGTAACTCCAATCTTTATTTTTAACATCAATCAACATTTTAGAAGTTACAACTACTACTTTACTCTACTCTAATTTGTTTGTGGTAAGGCCATACGTTGAATACGAACGGAAATAAATGCTTCCCAGTTTCTTTCATTTCCGGAACCTACTTAATTGTCTAGCTGCTTGTACGTCCGCGTGAAAGTAAACAATGGAGCCAGCTGAAAACATTTTGTTTCTACTATAAAAAATGAAAGAATTATCGATAAAATACGCTAGCGTGGGAGTACACGTGCCTTTAAGAGCATACGTAATGATGAAGTCTTTTTTATTGTCTAAGTATCGATTCGTGAAGGTATGTGAGACTGAAATTTGAGAATCTAGCAAGAAATGTTTAAAGAAATTTAGCATGAAAATTCACTGAGACAGGGTGTTAAAAGATAAACAATTTCTTTCCAAATCACTACCTTAACTGCTTGTATGGTCCATATGGCCTGAGATTTAATAAAAGTTTATATCTGGATGTACTGAGACGATTTATTACTATTATTAATTTATTAAATGAGCTCATGACTTACATTTTAATCGTCGGTGTTAGGATTGAATGTTTCCCTCGGTGAAAGTGGCATAACTTAATACTTTGTCTATTGTTGGTGCTTATATAATATTATAACATTAAAACACAGGCCTGTTATTACAAAAAATAACTAAATGAAATGAAATAAAAGGCTGTCTCGTTTGGGTGCATGCTCTATACCAAAAAGGCTGATAACAGTTCTTAAGATTTAAAAAGATTGCCCCTCCCCCCCCCGCCAATACGTAAACATCAAAGAAGTAATTGAAAAATTGGTCTTAACCTCAATAGGAATCGAAACCCTTGGCTTTGTTATTTCTAAGAGACCATCAATGAGCTTCACTTGTCAACACTCACAGAACATTCCACAATGTTTGGGTATCATGGGTTCACCCATAGCAAACACAATCCCCATGCTCCTAAATAGGAAGGTCATCACCAAGCCATTTAATTGTTTTATGCTCAATTGTAAACTGTCCTAAGGAAACTACAATAAAATGTTTACTTCTTTTCATAAGTTACTGTCAACATTGGGGTTTGTGTCAAAAACAAAAAAGGAAGGAAACGAAAGAAAAGTCGGCAGTTAAAAACAATAGAAAAACGGAGTAATTAAATCTATAGAAAAAATACCGCGAAACCAACATAGATAATTGAATAAAATAAAAGAGATCGTTTGAACTATAAAAAAATAGTCGATTGCAATCTATTTAATGGCAATATCAAGGCATAAAGAAGGAAGGAAGGAAGGAAGAAAAGGAAGGAAGAAAGAAAAGAATGGAGGTTTGTTTTCTTGAAACTGTTATTGACACACGCTTAGGTGTGTTGGTTTTCTTCCGCTCACAGTCGAGAGCGCATGCATACAGAGAGAGAGAGAGAGAGAGAGAGAGAGAGAGAGGGAGAGAGAGGGAAGAGAGAGAGAGAGATATTGAGAGATATTGAGAGAGCTGTATATACCTATTCACATGCATACACTCTTATATACTTTTACAAAAATGTATCGCTGATTAGCAATAATCGTTTGAATTGATCCGGATTAGCTGTCTCCAAATCATTTTATTTATACAGATTGCTTCGGTGTCTCTTAGAGATGTCATATGTGCCTGATATCCTTCATAGCAACAATGGGATTCACGAGACATCGTTAATAGATCGATTGAAACAATGATTTAAATTTGAATTTTTAACATCCAGAAACACGAATTTATCTCTTGCAAGCATTTGTGAAGACCAATGAACCTTTCTTATTATATTTAAGTGAGGTGAAATAGTATTTCATATGTTATTTCCGGTGTAGCAGGCCAGATTACACCCCCCTCCCACCGTCAAACTATACCCGGGGTTAAAGTGGGATAGCCTGATTTATACCCCGGATTATATTGTGGGCTAGTCCAGTTTATACGCCAGGGTATAAACATGCTAGGTTATTCCATACCCATACAGGCCAGATTATACCCCCTTGTGTATTTCATAAATAAGTCTGTATTTCAACGTTTCAATATAAACCCCATACGTGGATACACAAAATAATCAAGGATAGAGTTTTATTTCACGCGCTGATGACACGACCGAACTACAATACACAATTTTAATCGCTTAAATGTCGTTGTAAACTAATCAAGTGCAGACTACAATGAGTCATGAGCTAACAAAACATCCAACACATCTAAACACTTCTTCAAGATATATCGCATGATCTACACGCACATAATACACATACACACATATACACATACACACATACACATACACACGCACATACATATACAGACATACACATGCACACATACACATGCATACATACATAAATACGCACACAAATACAAATGTGTGTGCATGCTTGTGTATGCATGTTTGTATGTATGCGTGCATATGTATACATGTATACGTTTATGTGTTGAGTGTATGTGTGTAGGTCTATGTATGTGTATGTGTGTATATGTTTCTGTGTATGTTTGCATGTGTATGTGTGTTTCTGTGTATGTGTTGTATGTATGGATATGTGTGATGGAGAGACCGGGACTGGTTGGTATATGGGGCAGGTTGAATCACTTGCTTTAGTTTTAGTTTCCTCCACTTGATGGCGCCACTGCTAGCCTCATTTTTAGCAGAAAAATACCCGCTATTCTTCTTTTAAGTTTGTTACATATGCATGAAAAACGTTTTTTCACCCCGGTAAGTAACCTTTTCACTGTGACAAACGTGTGCTTAGTTCATTCTGTAATGTGAGGTTGATGATAGTACAGTCTATGTTTATGAGAAGTGGCAATAAACAGTATATATATTACATTTAAAGCAGCTTCTGTAAGAACTTTTTCTTGGAATAGAATGTAAACAAAACCATGTGTTTGGGGCTGGTTGGTACATTGTAAGTGGGGCTTCTTGGTGCGCTGTAATTGTATGCAATTGAGGCAGAGGGGGGAAACAAAAAGCCTGCAAAATAACAAAACAAAATTCAAACAAGTCGAACAGTGTTCAGAGAAAAAAGAAAAGTGGGGGAAAAAAAGGCCAGTAACAAGAGAAAAGGAAAAACTAATAAGACTGATGAATCCACAGATGATGAAACCTGTTTGTTTGGTGTGATAAAAACCTATTTTAATCGAAGGCCTGGGTAAAGTCCACATCTCGTCAAATGTAAGTACACATTGAATGTGTCCCAGAAAACAACAGGGATTACTTTGTTTCTCAAAACTGTACATCTGATGATTCTGAATTTGACTATTAATTGTCTAACATAAGGAATCAAATTAATAATGTTCTCTTTGGTGGCTAAGATTTTCTACTGATGTTGTTTTGATATCTATTTGCATTTTATTGGGAGATGGGTATCAGTAAAGTTCTCTTTGGTGCCATCATTCTTTTCTTATTGTTCTTTTTTCAATTGTCCACCTTATTACAATGCATCGTTGAGGTCCACTCACATATGATTCCACTTGTCTTACCATGTAGTGATTATATTCCTAAAATCTTACATTTTATTCAAATACATTTCCTATTACTGCTAATACTTCGGTCTGGTTTAAAATATTATATTTCTCAATTATAACAATATATTCATGGCATCTGTGCCTACTATCAAGAGACCTAACGTGCCCAATCAAATTGTACCAACTATACCCATTGGTGGGGTAGGTTGGTACACTTTCCCACGAATATTTAAATGATAATATAATAAACTTAACTAATGTTTCAGATTTAAACGACCCATCCAAAGGAAGTCTCTTTTCCGTATTAACTTTTGGTCATATTTGTTTTAATAAATTAATTCCGTAGAAAGTTACGACCATCTAAGTGAAAATTGTACCAACTAGCTACCGTATGTGTGTGTATGTTTATGTCTTTGTTCAGAATGTACCCGGGGTATGAAACAGGCTAGACCATTTTAACCCCGGGTATAGTCTGGACAGGGGGTATATTTTGGGCTGTTACATTGGGTCATTTTTAAAGGAATAAAATGAATATAGATATATCCAGAATGCTTCAGTCGACTATTTAATTTAAGGCAAACACTGATTTTAGTGAGAAACTCAGCAAAGCCGACTTCTTTCTGTTCGTTTATTTTTGAATCTTGCGATGATTACAGACTGTTTGGTGGGACACATTCATACTTTCTTCGAGGACGACTGGAAATGATGGCTTTCACCTTGAAGAAAGAAGGTGGGTCGTCTGAGTTGAAGGAAAATCGCTAACGAACCATCATCAGCATTCAGCTGCAGACGACATGTTCAGACCTGCCTCATTGGACAATCAAGAATTGTCTTCCCTTGGGCAAATTTATCAAGAATCTTAAAATGACTGCTGAGACAAATCTAGAAGCCCTGTGTCCTCTCTTCAGAAGATGCCCGTCGGTGATGTTCACTGAAAAGGGCGTTGGCGCGACTAAGTTGTTTTGTGTGTTTAAGGCATGATGTAATTTTAAATGGAGTTCATAGTGCCGACAGAACTGGAGTTAATAAAGAAACAAAACGAAAAGATTGAAAAAAACCCTGTTGTACAGAGACAGAAATCAGGCTCGGCAGATTATAAACTGGTGGAAATAACTCGCATTAAAGTGAATTCGTGATATGAAAATGCGATGTGAAGAGCAAAACAAAGAAACGTAGACCAACAGATATACGTGGAAAAACCACCAGTCAGCTACAAATGACATGTTGGGACCTGCTCACATAATCAAAGTAAGAGTTGACCTTACCAGCAGTAGCAACATTATTTCAATTGTAACTAGCGACGCTACTCGTTTAAGTAGTTTTCTAGATTTCCATTAACTTTTTACAGAATAATAATTGTATCTCGCGTATTTATATCCATTAAGCATAAAATAATAAGAAGAAAAGGTGTAATGACAAAAAGAAAGGGAATGATTTTGTTTATGTGCAAAATTCTCTTTTTTGTTTTATCAGATCAAAATGTAGTTCCTGTATTTTATTTGTGTAGTGAACCAGAGTTTCAAGACCAGCAATTAGAGCAGATTGTTTTCTCTAAAACAAATCCAACTTCAAATGAAAATGTTAATGTATATTTTATTGAAAGATAAAGCGTTCGTCTCCAAGTTGTAAATGCAGATATATTCCTTTTTAACTGCGACGAAAGTCGACAGTTCTCTGAATGCCAAAAGGTTTTTCGTTCAAACCAAATTTGAATTGGTTCATAGCGTTCATAAGAAAGGAAGATAGTGATAGTGGCGAAGAAAGAGGAATATTTGTTTCTTTTTTACGTCGCACTACATCATATAATTCATTTTTTGATTCTCAAGATAAAAAAAATAGAAAGTACAAGAAAGAAAGAAAGAAAGCAGACTATACAGTGCTTATAACTAATGTATTCACTTCATATTTATAACTTTTTCATTTCCTAATGAATTATATTGCATTTCGTTTAATTTTTGATGCAATGATGTTTTAATGGGGGAAACATAGTTTTATTACAGAAACAAATGTTGACAAATGTTACCAAATATTGTCAAAATTGTATAAACTAATGGCATTTGTATTCGTTTCACTTTTATATAATCGTCGATTGAAAAACAAGTGTAGATTAAAGACATCTGATTTGAGTTACAATGTGAAAAATGTGAAAATGCCTAAATTGACCTGACCCTAAATTGACCTTTAGACTTCAACAGAAATTAGCGCAACCTATCCTATGATCATACTGTGGCCAAGTTACCCATGTACACAAATGTGGAGCTCATAGGGTGCAGCCTGTGTTAGATTTGAAAATGCCCAAATTGACCTTTTACGAAAATGCCAGAATTGATCTGACCTTGAATTGACCTTTAGATGTCACCAGAGGCCAGTCCCACTCATCCTATGTTCATCATGGGGTCTAGTTATCCTTGTACACAAATGTGCAGCCCGTAGGTAGCCGTCTCCCTTAGATGTGAAAATGCCAAAATTAACCTGACCTTTAGATGACCATTATTGGTCACCAGAGGTCATCGCCACATATGCTGTTCACCCTGACCGGTCGAGTTACCCGTATACACACATTTTCAGCTTGTAGGGTGCAACCGTTTAGGAGTCTATAAAAACATAGTTAGAAACGAAGATTCTTCGTCATTATAGTATTATATATATATATAAAGGAGAGATTAATGAAGGTATCAAGGAATGAGTGATTGAGCACAAACTGTAGTCTTCTTGCTATCTGCTCATAAGACGAAAGGGGAGGAAGTATTTGTATCTGTATCTGTAGTTCAAATGTATGTTCATGAACATATTTGAATTTTGGGATATGGATTGTCGGTTTTGTATTGATTATGGTTTTGAGGTCATCTTCTTTATCAGGTTACCTTGCCTGATTGTCAAATATTTGAAAGCCGTCTAAAAGCTCCTCTTTAATCTACTTTCAGAATATTAGCTTTACTACAATGCAGGGATGTTAATGACTTAAAAGAAAATCATTAGGATTCATGGACAGTTGCATGATCAGAAATGTTGGCTGCCTCCTAATGCCACACATCTGATTTTGAGGAGATGCAGCTGTAAAATGGTTGAAAATGGGTGAAAAGACTAACTTTTCTATTTTTTCCAACTAGAACTTGTCTCGCAGATTTCCCGCACTCTTTTCTAACTTTAGACAGTGGAATGGATCAAGAACGTCTTTGTCGTATCGGTAAACTATCATCAAACACAACAATGTCACTTATTCGCAAAAACGATCCTATTTGTTCATGAATGGCCATGACGTGCATTTAGACTTAATCATAGGTAGATGTAACAAGGGATTATTTTCGTAAATGTATACAATTTTACGGAGAAAATATAATATCAAGATTAAGATAAGGATCCTAACTAAATAGGCAAAAAGCAGTGTAATGGAAACGATAGAGAAAGAATGAAATTGTGTGTGGGGGAGGGTGAAAGCAAAAGGGTAGCGAAAGGGGAAAACAGAGAAAGTTGAAGGGGAAGAAAATATGGATGAGAGGGAAATAAAATAACATGAAAGAGTTTTAATGATAATAAACGATTTTTAAAAACCGGAAACAGAAGTCATATCTTTGAAAGATCAGCAAGCAGAATTGTCGCTGAGATAGAATCAATGAAATAAGATTACATTAGGCAACCCCTTCGATGTTTCCTTCTATTCGAATTACTTTATTCATAGACATGAACAAACGCCACTGACTGAGATAAAGAAAATGGTGATAAATATTCCAGACACAATATTTCACAATCCAATCAAGATCAAAAGCCCACTGCAGAGGTTTTTGTCATATTTGAAGGAATTTTACACTTTGAAGCCTATCACCTGAACACCATTTTTACTCTTCCCCTTTTCTGACAAGAGATTAAGTGTTAGAGGAGAGAACTAGAAGGGAAAAGGATTTCGCGCTGCACTGTCAAGTTGATAAGCGATTTAAATTAACAGCGCATGATTAAATTTGCTATTTTTTATGTATTAAATGCTTATCACTTGGGTGCAATGTTGAATGTGTAAATGCGACAAAGCAAAATTGACAACAACGGTCAAGAGCGAACTCAGATGTCATTTGAACTTGAGTAATGCTGAGTAATCTTGATTGTTTGAATAAACGTACGCACTTGAATTATCCCCTCTTCATACAATTGGATGTACTAGTATCAGGCAACTTCGAAAGGATTTAGATAATTGTGAACATTAATGAGTCTGAGAAGAAAAGCTTACTTGCAAATCAACAAATATTGAGTCTGCAAAGACCAAGATTTTGCATTTGTATAATCCATAACGGGAGAATTCATTCAAAGAAGAATATATACTCCGTAAAGATCGGAATAGGATACATAGCAATACTTATTTGACTCTTGCTTCGTAATACTTCAAATCGTATATTTAACGTGTATCTGTACCTTTATTATTTTGTTATTGAAAAGATAATATAATGAACTTTTTAATGCGTAGATCAACCATTTAACAGATAACATAGCCATTGAAGAATTGACTTATTTACCTGATTGCGGAGGCAAAGTAAATCCACCCAATTTTAATTAAAGTCTACAAAAATGTCTGTTGTTAATTGCACGTTTGAGAACAAAGTTTACAATTTCTTCTCTTAATAAAATTCAATTTACAAATAAACGTGCAAATACAGCAAATCTTCATTAATTAAAGTCTATTTTGAGATATTGTTGCATAATTCCATTAAATAAATCACCTAACAGCTATTATTCCGATTTTATTTGTTCTAAAACTATCTACTTATAATCCATAATTAGATCTTATTATACCAGCAAAATCCTGACGTTTTCAGGTATTGTACTGTATTAAGAGATAACTTTGATAGCAGAATAATTGTACTATATTTGTTATTGCTATGCACTAAGTGTCGAAGAATGTTCTTAATACGGTATTAAACTATCTGTTTCTTTCTTAGTCAACAAGCGTGGCCTTGTGACAAACTTGGCCTTGTGACAAACTTAGTAAATATCTACTCTGCTCCCAAAAATATTGATTGCGTCTTCAATATTTTGCTGAGGAAACTAAAAGCAGAAAAACTCATAACGAAGTTCTTTTGTATTAAAATTTAGCGTAGGCACAAACTAATTGACGCAAACACTCACTGGCGTTGTGTATTTAATGATAAAGTCATTAGCCTGATGCGAGGAGAGACTCCAGTGCCACTTGTTAGCACAAGATTTGTTTATATGTTTTTTATGTGGACAGTGTTTCTGAATTAAGTGGTCTACTGTTTGGCTTTTGCGTACAGTAATTAAAGACTAATATTGCACACTCGTGCGTAGACGGGCAGATGTTGAAGAGTAAGTATATAGTTGAGTATGCGTGTGTGTCCTTTATATTTATGTATAATCCATCCATGGAACTGACTATTGACAACTGACGTTCTTTTAAATACATCGACAACTGTATAGTGGCTGAGTAGAACCTAACATTTAGTTTGCAAATAGGTTTCCATAGACTTATTCACACATGTAAGGTTTATCAAGCATCCCTAAAGTTTGAAAGGTCACCGACCTTTGCCGAATGAAAGAGAGATCCACCTGAGTCCGGCTGTCTTAAAGTATCCAGTAATATTTTCAATAGATTCTGATGTTGTTTCCTCGGGTATTGTGCGTTCTTTTAAATAATTGAAATCTTTAACTGCTGTGGTTCCCTGGTATACCAGGCAAGGCTGACAGGTGCCGCTCCTTGTTCTGGGGAGGGGGGCAAGGCACCGAGGTTCTACTGCCTAAGTACTAAATAGTGAATTCTAGATTCTCCGAAGATGTCGAATGAACTACATCTTTTAGATTTACAACTAATTGTGCTAAAGTTCGAAACAGTAAACTTTTGTCTGTGAAACTCTGATCCCTTATCAGAAGAAATGCTATTAAAGAATAAATGAGAATGAATATCTCTGGCCAGGGCAAAAATGCCCCAGATATGTTGAGTGAAATGTTATGGAGTTTGGTTGACTTCTTTGTAATCATAAAATCTAGAAACACAGAAACAGAAAACAAATGAGATATCTGAGCTGCTCAAAATATTTATTTAGTAATTTAATTAAAACTTCTTTGTAATTCTGATCCCGTATCAGATCTCCGTGATATATTTTCCGAGCCACTTTTAACAGTTTCTACGTTTTGCCTCTCTTAATACAACATTCATTACCTTGTTATTGCCACTAAAACAAAAGCCAAGACCATTGAAGTGAAAACAAAAAAAGATATTCCTAATAGCAGCATAAAAGGATATGTTAACATAGCAATTCAACATCGTGTTAAACTGCAGTCCCGATATTAAATAGAACTGTACAGGCAATATATCAAAACAGAAAAGCACTCACTTTACAAGCACACATGGAAAGTTTCTTTCCGGCCAAAGTACCGTTTCAAAACACTGCAACCTACCTACAAATAAAAATAAAAGGAAATATGTAAAAGACAATTTTAAAAAATCATTTATTTTGAACAAATTAATGGAGACATGTTTTCGATTGGCACATCGCGTAGTTTTTATTCGACTTCACCAACTCTGTCGGAGTAGACGTTTCATGTGTATATAAATCTTTACAAAGAGTAAATAAACATTTACATATGCATGTTAACAATTTGAACATAAATGAGCCAAAATAATAGAAATACTAAAGATATTAAGGTTGGTAAAGACTACACTCTCAACAATCGTAAGTCAAAATAACCAGAAAGTCAAAATAACCAGATCTTTCAAGACGTTAATTCTAAACAAAATAGCTAAATTTTTAATGCAAATAATACATATTTTGATCAGCTGAAAATTGACCTATTATCGTTTGTGTGCAGGAAGCAGAATAACTCGGAATATGATGTCGGTGGGATGACGCAAGGCCATAAATGAGCTGGCTTTTAGCCCCCCTGGGTCTGCCAATATTCAAACTGGAAATTCAGGTGTATTCTCAGTAGCTCATCAGAGCTACTCAAATCGCACTTACTAACCTCAGTTACATTGATTAACATACCTACATATCCGAGTTATGCTGCGATCTGACCAAGTTTATCAAGTTGAAATTCCTAATGTTAAGCAGTGGGACATCAAGGGTACCGAACCGATTCATTCTGCCTTCATCATGTACCTCCCCCCCCAAAAAAAAGGAAACCAATAAAAAAGCAGGTATTCAAAGTACAATAACCAGTCCCCCGCTACGCCTGGCTTGGTGAAGGGTCTTTTGAAAGGGACACTTGCGAGGGTCGGCGATCCATGTTCTGTCCAGAATTCTTATTCAGTACTATCAATTGTAAGCTAGAAGGGTGTCATCAAATTTGGTGTTTGAAGACCCGTTCCACCCTGGACACGCCCTCTTCGAGCAGTGCAGGTAGCATTCTTTATAAAGTTCTTTTTCAAGCTTCTCCTAGTATTCGAACAGCGACTGACATCCTTGCAGTCATATAAATATGTATTGTTCGAACTCATAATCTATGATCATGGTGAATGAAGAATGTTCTGCTTTTGAGTGTTGACTGTGACAATTCTGACGTGTTATTTATTGATACACGAACTAATTAGCTTGTTTCAATGTTGATAGCGTAGACTGCAGGGCTGGAAGGTGACATGGCCGTCGGGATATTGGGAGTGGGTTGCTTCCGTTGTCTGAAGCTCAAGTTAAAATTTAATCACGAAGAAATTGACTAAAATGAATTTAGTGCAGCACTAATCAGAGTTCGATCTTTTCTGTTTTTTGCTGATTTTCTCTTTCTTTTTCAATAATCTTTAAAAATTAATTTTTCATTGTATGATCGGTTCTTCATACAGTGCTCTTAGAAATAAAATAAAAATTTAAGACAATTTTTTAAAATGTTCATTTTGTCTTTCGAATTATTGCCATTTAAATAACTTTCCATGTTAATATATTAAGAATAAGCCCTACACTGTATAAAAGGACCTTTTCAAATATTACTAAAAGTGACAATGCCATTTTCTTTCAGAAAATGGACATTAGCTGATTTTGTCTTATTACCTTATTATCATTATTTGACGAATAAGGATATTATGATTATATTATTTATATCAGCCACAGAGGACGTACGATATCGCTATTATTATTTCACGAAAATGTTGGAATAATATTGTCTGAGTCCGAGAAAAGCAGGTTCGCTAATAGTATTTATTCTTGCAGAATTAAACAGTTTGTCTCTTGTTTGTCTTTTGTTACTAGCAACAACATCCACATAATTCATAAAGCATCGTCTAAGATTTTTCAGGATTCTGAACGCGTGTTAGAAAGACACGTTTTTCCATTAGAAACCGTTAACCAAAACTGTCACCAAAACTGTCACCAAAACTGTCAACATAAGTTTCTTCAGTTTTTAAGTGGCTGGCTGGCTATGTATGTATGTATCACGCGTACAGGCTGTTTTTTAAACCCACCCCTAGATAGGTTTTTAAGGGGGGTTCAATTTGCAATGTAAGTTTATG
>VCCN01001601.1:4186323-4196731 GCA_006491835.1 Architeuthis dux
CCACTAGTTTAACCACTCCACTTGTGATGTGCCAACACGTGTTAAATATTAAAAACGTAAAAATGTCTTTTCGAATTGTTAATAAGTGGCATTTTAATTTTTAGGGGCGAAGCAGTAAATTGCTCAGAATTTACGCAGGTATTTTTTAATCATTTTACAAAAGAGGTGATGAATAATAAAATATTTGTTCTTATTGATCTGATAATTATAATGACACTTATTAGTGAGAGCCTATCTTTGCTCGGCGTCTCTAACTCATTTATTTAGATACAGAATCATAGAACTATAACATCAGAGGTAATCAGATGGGCAAAGCCGTGCAAGATGTGAATCAGCTGAATGCAGTCGGAAGAGAAGGACGAGGACTTTTTATTTACAAAACAATCAAAAATGTTCATTGTTACATGTAAATGAGACAGAGTTTGACATGACAAAAAAACAAGAAAATAATTATGGTAAAGATGCTTATTAGAAAACGTCAACTAAAACTGTCAACAGAGGTTTCTTCAGTTTTTAAGTAGGTCTGGCTTGCTGGCTGGCTATGTATGTATGTATCACGCGTACAGGCCGCACCAATGGAGCTAGAGGGCTGGAAATTTGCTCCTTATTGTGTCTGTTTTTCGGAAATTCCCATCTAAATCGGTTTTTAGTGGAGGGTTCAATTTGCAATGTAAGTTTATGCTGAATTGGTCCCTCAATTTGTATCCGGCAGCTGAATGTTTTATGAAAATTCAGACTTTTTTAGTGATCACTGCCAAACAAAATGCGAGAGAAGTAACTTATTCATTGATCACCCCTTTTTCCAACACGGCGTTCTGCCAAATGACGTTGGTCACATGATGGTTTCTATTGTGACTAACCAGACCTGTATTCTATTTGTTGTTATTTATCAGATTGTTATAGTCGTGTACACATACACGCGTGGATCAAGATCACAGAGTAAAATTGCACTAAATAGTTATAATTATAGTCAAAGGAAGAATATAATATTTTCCGGGTCGAAATTCCTAAAAGCTGAAGGCAAGAGAAGAGGAAACGAGAGAAGTAGAATGGTTGTTTAACGATAATGACATACATTCTTCGTATATTGTGCTTTTCATTCAGCGTTAAGTCAATAAATACATTGTAAAAAGAGGTAAAAAGTGACTGAGAATGAATGATAAGCCCTTACATCTAGTCTTGACTTTTAAGAAGCGAAGTACATTGATGGATTTTAAGTAGATCTTTAATGTATACTTGATGAAAACAAGAACTGAAGGAATATATTTTTGGTGTATACCCGACGACTATATAGATAATGTTTTATTCGCCTAATTTCAGTGAGAAGAAAATTGACTCTGTAGGGCAGAAATAAAATTTACGAGTGTAGTAAAATGTACATTTGTATATGGGTGTGTGTTATGTTAAGCTGCGTAGACACATATGTACGTGTGTGTGTCTATTCGCATGTACAAGTATGTGTGTGCGTTCGCGTGTGTGATAAAATAAATGTGTTTATGTTACACTACGTGTGTATGTAAGATGACTACGTCAAGAAAGAAAGAATAGTCATTACAAAGATATTAAGGATGCGGGGACAGGTCAAGTGGCTATTTGACCTTTTTTGATCCTGGGGTCAATAGCAGGTAATGGGAAGTTTACATCGTTTTCAGGCCAGATTTTCCCTGTCTTAGGACCGGATAAGGGATAGTCTAATACAGTATGTGGATTTTGAAATGTCTTTTGAATACAATTTCTTTTCAGTTTTGGTCAGTGAGAAAAGTCACTTGATGGTTAGTCTGCGACCGATTCAGTTAGTGGGAGATGAGAGGAGAAAGGAAGAAGGTATTTGACTATGTAGTGACGAAGAAGGCCGGATACTTTACTTAGAGAGATTACTACTACGTACGTTTTACAGTACAACTCGTTCAGCGTCTTCATTTTTAAGAAAAGTACTTAGGATTGTTTGAAGCTTAACGTAAAATAAAAGAACCCTTCGTTTACACAACACCTGTCTCGATTAATTTTACAAGCACACGGAGATTGCAACTATGATTATATTCACACAACGACCCCGACATTTAGAAATAGGTGACTCCCCATAACATCTCTCTCCCCCCTCTCTCTCTCTCAGATTTTCGTCCGAACTATTTCGACCTCTGCCTCACTCCTTGTTTTCGCAAGCTGTCCCTGTAACCTCAACGCGGTCGCCTCAAACATAACGGCCTTTTAAAGCTGCGTGCTTAAGATGCAGCGGTAATGCAACACGAGCCCAGCAGCTTAAACAATTTGATATAGACGATCTATATTATAATTTGCAATGTGTCCATCTGTCTGTCTAGGATAGACACCGTCTCGGGTAGACAACTCCTTGATTACTGAATTTATTTATGACATGGTCACTTTGTAAAAAACAATAGTACTTTTTTTACGTAAGAACCGGCCTTATTTAATTTATGACATCTCAATAAATATCGAACTGAACAATTAACTCCATTACTATATCACGGAAAAATAAATGTATATAAGATTTTTCTCCATTCGGGATTATGACCCAAACCAACTTTATGCGATCTAATCTAATGATAATAAAGCCCAAGGGCAACCAGTGTACGTCTAAGAATTTTAGTTTAGTTTAATACAAAATGAATACAAGCATTTTAGTCAACAAAACCTTGCGTTAACCTTTCAAATTACTGTGTAAACATACTGACACATAACACAGTTTTAGGTATACCGTTAGCAAAGCAATGGGTAGTTACTAGTAATAATAATATTTGTTAGCATTAAAAGCTCTGGCCCAAGTCAATAGTTACGGCGAGGATCTGGAAAACCAAAAACTGACAATTAAATTCCCCAGTGAATATCATTTTCCTAACAAATATTCCCCTTTTCATTCCTCAGATCTCAAATTAGAACTCGATATCGATTATACATTAATAGTTTTTTATCGATATATAAGTCTGTCAATATCCTTGGAATATATATTACATTTCGTAGGGGAAATTAGAAGAGCTAGCAAATTTGACAAATTGGACAAAATCAAAAGACATTCGATGAATAACTCAACGAAAAGGAACGATTACAATTCATTAATATTTTATATTGACTGAGACTGAGGGAATGTTTGATGTTTACAATCAAAACGAGACGAAACAGTAAGAGAATCGATCTATAGAGACTGCGTGGACAGGATCAGAAGAAATACACTAAGATTGACACCAGTCTTTGCTTTTTATAGATGTTTTTAAACTACTATTATTACGTGCGCTCACTATGACAGAAGTGCATGAGAGAAAAGTCAGTAGCATATAATGTATTTATGTTATTTTATAATATAGAAGCCTATGTCACCTTTTTCGTTTTTTGGTTGGTTTCTGTCACGCTAGAGCACACGGAAAGAGAGGTAGGGGATAAATCAACTTTGTCTGTGTGTTCGCGTCTAAATCTCTACTACTACTACTACTACTACTGCTGCTGCTGCTGCTGCTGCTGATGATGATGATGATGATGATGATTGCCAAGAAGTAATTCGTTTCTTTACCCAGTTCTGTTGCCTTGTTACTGTCAAATTATTAAAAAAAAACAGAAAATGTGAAAAGTTGTAGAAAATCGTCCGAAAAATATTTGTATAATTTATCCATACGTAAATATCTCGTCATTTTCTTTACGAGTACTACACAGATATTCTTATAATAAATAATCAATCGGCTGCTAGATAATTATAAACTTCTAGGAGGGAATCCATACTGAAGATTAGATATGTTATAGAATAACTAATAAGAGAAAATTGACTGATCAGAATGATGAGCAATGGTTTTATTATTTACTTATTTATCATTAGGAACCCCTTTTGACAAAATGACCCACATCCTGATTCATGTATTTGCAAAATGGGAATATGAGACGTAATATTCCATATGCCGGATTTAAAGTACTCCAATTCGTGGTGGTAATCTAAATAACAAGCGTAAACCCCTTGACCTCCACAGGAAAACATAGAAACAAAATTGATTCATGGAAAAACTTCTCGGAAACCTGATGTGGACAGAACTGAAACCTGATAAACTTTGTTACGCATCATCAGTTCGTGATGCTCCTTCTTTTTTTAATTAATAAAGAAGTTAAGCGCGCACAACCCTACTCACACGCACGGGTGTGCACGCACGCACGCACACACACACACACACACACATATATATATATATATATATTGAGAGAGGGAATAGAGGCTGTCTCGTGACAGGGATGGTTGTGGATTTCCCAGTGGCGCTAGTGATCGGCGTTTGAATACAGGTAAACGTCAATATTTTAAATGCTAGACAAGTTCTCTCTAATTAGAAGACTGGCACGACACAATCTTCTTACCTACATTTTATTTTCATTTGGTCTTGTGCCAAAATAAACTAATCTTAGTATCTATCGATCCATCTATCTATCTATCTATCTATCTATCTATCTATCTACATATATACATGCATACATACATACATACATACATACATACATACATATGAACAGATCGTCTGCTTGATGCATAGAAATGTACTTAGTAGAAAAGCAAAAGAAATCCTACAGAGAATACATTGTATTCCGGAAAACCTGGTAAATGCCTACACAACTTACTGTCAGTTAAGCAGAATATAATGAGCTGAGTGCAGAGCATTGAATCTAAGTGAATAGAGTTTTTATGAAAGTTTCAGCATTAGTTCGAAAACTGTAAGACCTTTTACTCATCAAAACAAAGCATCGTTAGAATCATGCTTATTGTGTAGTGGGTTAAAATGTCCAGATAGAAAAATGAGAAAAGGAATCAATCGTTAAAGTCTTAATATCTCTGAATAATTAATCTTGATGTAATCTTATTATTCACATGTAAAATTACACGGAAGGGAGATTGCCAGCGATCGTGAGCAAGTTTATTTGTTATTTATGTTCAAGGTGAAAGAGTCTACCACCAAATAATATCGACGCATTCTTCGGAAATATTGCACCAAATTAGCGGATATAAGTGAGAGAATGACGTAGATACACATGTCCCAACAGATCAGCTAAAAGCCTACCTAATAGTGTACCTTCCCAAAAGAATATAATACAAATCTGCCCGCTATCAGATAAAGAATGAGCGAGTAACAAACCTAAAATCATCCAATTAAACCCTAAATCTGCACCAATGAAAGAGAACACCAGAAAGGAATGTTTTAGACGAGTAAGGGCGATAAACAAAATTGAGCTAAATGCACAAAATAAGTTTAAAGCTATTAACACCTTAGCATTACCTGTTGTTACATACTCGTTTAATGTGATGAATTGGAATCTTGAAGAGGTGCGAAGAATAGATATAAAGATCATAAAGCATTTAACCATATATAGCATGCATCACCCCCCAAAGCAGATTTAGATCGTCTGTACCTGCATATGGCA
This sequence comes from Architeuthis dux, assembly GCA_006491835.1. NCBI lineage: Eukaryota > Metazoa > Mollusca > Cephalopoda > Oegopsida > Architeuthidae > Architeuthis > Architeuthis dux. The sequence continues at coordinate 4,191,727 of VCCN01001601.1, forward strand.
ACTAGGGGTAGAGGATTGATCCAACTAGAGCTCACATATAAGACCACAACCATAGGATTTGAAAGATATCTAGAGTTAACAAATAGTTGGATGTTAAAGCTTGTTTACCAGCATGAATCAACTAAAAAGGCTACACTCAATAATTAAAGAAAGCCAAGTCAAACAATATATGCAACTAAAAGTCCAGGATGAAATAGGACGCGAAATACCAACAAAGGAGGCAAAAGACATCAAACAGAAAGCAAACAAATAATGGTCTAACCAACATGAAAACCAACTGGGAGGGAAAACCCTTACATGGCTGATACCCATTGCGAACACAAGACCCTGGTGTTGACAAACAATCTGACCCATCAGTGGTTGCGGAGCTCTGAGCTTAAACCGGAAACAGAAAGGTTTATCCTAGCCGCTCAAAACCAAAGCCTGCTAACAAGATCTTACCAGGCACATTTGAGGAACGGGGCAGATCTGTACACACGCTGAGGAGACTATTGACCATTTAATATCTGGCTTCTCTACCCTAGCTCCAAATGAATTTTAAAATAGGCATGATAAAGTAGGGCATTGGAAGATATGCTAACATTATAACCTACCCCACGCAGAAAAATGGTATGAGCAACAACCATTTCCAGAAAAGGTATTATTTTTCTCTGGGACTTCACCATAAATATCGACCAAACTATACAAGCCAATAGTCCAGATATAGTAATAAAGGATTTCAAAGAAGATAAATGCTATCTTATAGACATGACCATCCCGTCTGATAAAAACATTTCAGCAAAAGAATTTGATAAAATTTCAAAATATAAATATCTGGAAATAGAAATTGCAAGTAGTAATAGAGTAAAGAATGATTAAAAAGAATACTGATGCACACATTAAGAAAATCTCAGGAAATCTATCTTTATTTGAGATACAAAAGATCGTGCTAATGCGCACTGCTCACATACTTAGACAAACTCTCTGAATCCAACAGCTCCCTACCTAAACCTGATACCCAACTTATATGTGTCCTTATGTGAAACTCTCTATATATTTTTCTTTTCTTGAATTTTGTATTGGTTTGAATGTCTTTCTTTTATATAGTAATATTTTTATTCTATGCGCGTGTGTGTGCCCACTGGGTAGAAAGTAAACGAATAATATTTTTTTTTAAATGCTCAATAACTTCCTAAGAAAAATCTTCATTTGCCTTAGGTTTAAAGATTGTATCAAACAGCAAATCAAAGAAATAGATAATGGATTTCGGCATACCACAGGGTAAAGCAGAGAGAGGGTGAACAACTAGATAAGTATCTAGACCTTTCTAGGCAACTGAAAAAAATATGGAACATGAAGGTGACAGTTATACCAATAGTGGTCGAAGTGTTGGATAGTGGAGTGAATGTCCTGGACTTGGATAGAAAGGAAGACTCGAATAGTGTTTGTAAAAATATGTGACATATTTTTATTTCATAGCATTTTTGTCGGTCGGAGAATGAAGAGTGGGAGAGAATAAGGGTGCCGAGAGACCGTTCCCAACAGGGACACCGGTCTCGTGCCTTCCAGCCTGGCTTGGGCGATCTGCCTCTCTGGCTGTCTCTGCTTTGAGTCCTGAGTTTTTCTCTGTCTCTTCTGCTTCCTCTTCGGTTCTGTGCTTTATAGGGTTTTTGAACGCCCACACTGGTGTCGTTTCCGGTTTCCACATCCTGGTTTTTGGACACCTACGCATATGCTAAGGTGACCGGGTCACTTCCACTTCTGCACAGGTGTTGACCTGGAAACGACCTTCTCGTGGTAGTACATCATAACAGAAGCCCTGGGAACGAGCAATGAAGCTGGGGGAACTAGGAATCCGGGGAATAGCCGAGGCCATCTAAACTATAGCACTACTGAAATAAGATGGAATATACTGAGGAGAGTATTGAGGAGACTTGCTCTCACTTGATCTCCAGCGAAAACCAATCACTACTGGTGTGAAAACTCATAACAAGCCAAAACAAAATATTTTACAAGGGACATTTTTGGTAAAAAAGATAGAAAAAAACATCATAATATATTTATTTATTAATATTTATTAACCTTGTTTTTTTTAATGTTTTCCCTTTTATTAAACGCGAAACAATCGATCCAAATGAGCTTAGAGGATCTTGAAATGATTTTAAGTTGAATATTCTTACAAGTCGCTACCAAAATTATTCATTTTTTAATTTATTTATTGATAGGCACGTTCAATATGCACTGATGTCAGAATACGCCAGCCATGGAAAAAATCCTGGAAACCCAGTTATATCTAGGATTCTGAGGAATGGTAAACACAACTGTCTGCACGTACACACGCACAGAGCGAAGATATTGTACCAGCTTATGTTTTGGGTCATTTACCAGACAATCCTGATGACCTTTGACCTTTTGCATTTTGGAAGACGTTTATTGCATGAGCAAGAAAAGGAGTAGAATTGTTCAGATATGGTTCAATATTTACACCCACACCCACACACATACCATGTGTATTTCAAACGATTGTGGGTCTACACGCAGGTACAATATGTTAAGGTAGAGATCGTTGCCAAATAATGTAGCCGGAAGAGAGAGAGAGAGAGACAGAGACAGAGACAGAGACAGAGAGAGACACACACGCACACACGCACACACGCACACACGCACACACGAGAGAGACAGAGACAGAGACAGAGACACACGCACACACGCGCGCGCGAGTGAGCGTACACAAAAACAAGTGTGGCTATTTACATATGAATATTTACAGTCAGATCGGTGAGAGAGATATGAATAGACTGACATCAATCAATAGAGTAGATGGCTTCATGAATATTGTCATAAAAACGATAGATTTATACAAGATAGATATACAAGATAGATATACAAGATAGGTATCGCATATTTTACAAGTAAACGAATCTTCGACATCCCTATTAGTTGTCTGAGGAATTAATCACTGTGGTGATCGCAGGGAAATGACTGCCTACAACTTCGTCGGAAGTCGGAAACTCATTACCTTGACTAACTTACTGTTTTACCCATCCGAGCAGAATGGAAGAGAGACAGATAGGATGGTCGAAGAGCACACACACACACACACACACACACACACACACACATATATATTTAAATTCTCGAAACTGCTTAGTAAATGGTAAACAACCGATGAACCTTCGAATTTAATTAATTTTAAGTTTTAATTAATGTAATATATGCTGGTCTTCTTGTAAGAGTATGTCTCTCGATAAAAGTGCTCGACTAGAATTGTCTGGTAAATTTGGCACGTGAGGCGGAGGAAAAGGGTTGTTTTCGAAACGACTTTTCATTTCCGTTGGAGAGACAGACCCATGTGGGTGATGCTGAAAATTATGTTTGGGTTTTATACATTTTTTTATTTAAAAAAAATTTGTTTTTCCTTTTTTTTCTTCTCGTTGTTAGGTTTTAATAGATTTGATTGACTATATATACGATTTAAGCACATTGGCAAGGTGCTCTTCAGTATGTACCAAATTTCCAGCCGTTATGCGTATGTATTTGTCAACCTCTTCTAGAGCTTCGGCCTCTATTCTTATGGTCTTTTTGAGGACTTTATCGTTGAACATTACTTTTGACTTTGTTCTGTTCATCTTTGAGCCTACTTTTTTACTTTCTCTATTTAGATCTATCAACATGTTTTGTAATTCTTCCGTTGTTGTCATGGAAACGTCATCGGAGAATCTCAAGTGGTTTAAATATTCTCCGTCTATGTTTATTCCCATCCCCTCCCAGTCAGTTTTCCGAAAGATGCTTTCAAGGCTCGATGTAAATAGTTTAGGTGATATTGTATTCCCTTGTCTTACTCCTTTTGCTATCTTTATCTTGTTTGTATCTTTATGTAGTCTAATTATTGCAGTGCCATTTTCCGAATGAATTGTATGCAATTCTTGTTGACACCTTATTCTCGCATTCAGTTGAAGACTGTCGTATGTTCTGCTTTCTCATAATTTAAAGTCAAACAAATTGGTCTGTTGTATTCTAATGGATTTTCGATTAGTTGACTTATTGTAAGTAGGTGGTCTATTGTTGAGTAACCACTTCTGAAGCCTTCCTGTTCGCGTGGTTGATTTTCATCTAGAGTGCCTGTTAGTCTTTTTGTATTTTTGTATATAGTAATAGTGTAATAGGGCGGTAGTTGCCAAGGTCTCGGTTATCTCCTTTTTTATGGAGTAGGATCACTGACAGAGGTTTTCAGATACTTTTCTTTCTCGTATGCACTGTGTATGGGGGGGGGGGTATGTGTGCATAATATCAATAAAGATATATACGCATCTGCTTGCATAAATATGTGTCTGTTGCGTTGGCGCCCATGATTTAGATGAATAATTGTAAATCTTTGCAAGAAATAAGTATAAGAAAATCAAAGAAATTATTTTAAAGGAATGGGACCATGAAAGTTCGAAGATGTTTAATAGATTCATTTCATGTTAATTACAGTAACGTTGCCAAATGCCAGAATCAGCTTTATATGATTATATCACCACCTTTCTATGACTTCAAAATAGATCGTGCAAGTTCTTTTTCGATGTAAGAAATAGTAAACTTATCATTTTTTGCTGTCTACTTTGTCCCAGCTCCAAGTGAAGGTCTTTACATCATCACCGTCAATCCATGTTCTATTCTAGCCGTCAAGTGTTCCTCTATCTTTTCCTTATATCCACCCTTAGAAACAGGCTACCAGTTTTTCACAACTTTCTTCGTTCTTTCATGGGAAGTGCACAGCCTCCAGAACTCATTAATCATCGCTACCCACTGTTATATAGCGGGGTGTAAAAATATCTGGACATATTTTTATTACAGAACATACATCTTTGTTGGCCGGATAGTGAAGAGTGGAAGAGAGAAGACAAGGAGAACCGCCAAGCTGTCCCCTAAGCGGGGACAGCGGTTTCGTGCCTTTCGGCTCCGCTGATGTCTGTCTTCCTTGAGTGTCGAGATTACTGTTCGCTTCCCAGGCTTGGATGATTTCTTCTGGATCTGCTTTATA
>VCCN01001601.1:4271527-4283170 GCA_006491835.1 Architeuthis dux
AGGGGAAGTAGGTCAACTGTCTAGCTGGGAGGGGAGTTAGAAATGATGTATGTATAAATGTGTATATATGTCTTATTATAGATAACTAGTAAAGTGTCATAATACTAATGAATTAAAAAACTGATGATAATAACAATAGAAATATAATAATATAAATTGGTGGTGAAAACAATTGGTGATGAAAAAAGGAATGTATGGTAGTGTGAAATAGTAATAAAAATAATACTAATACTACTACTACTACTACTAATAATAATGATAATGATAATGATGATGATGATGATGATTAATAAGATTACTATGCCTAGACAAAGGTTTTTAGGAACTTTTCTCACAGCGCTAGTCCTTTCTCCTGCATCTTCTAAAAGGTCTGTCGTTATGCCATCCCCGCCTGGGGCTTTACCGAGTTTCATATTTCTTAGTGCAAATATTACTTCTTCTACTGTTATGTCTTGGATATCGCTAGTATCTATATATAGTTTGTGGTATTTTTATTTTTGAATCGTATTAATTTTCATAGTATTCTTCAATTACTTTTGTCAATTTGTCCCTATTTGCCATTTTATCCTTTATTGCATGCATCGGTATGGTCTGCGGAACCGGCGTGTTTTAAACTCTTCCCCTTTCTGATGGCCTCTCCGATCCTTTTCGTGTTTTTCTTTCTGTTTTCTTTTCTCGTTCTTTTATTTATTAATTTGTTACGTTCTGCTTTTTTGATTTCGTCCTCTTCAGTTTTTATCTTCATATTTTCCCTCTGTTTGATCAGTGTTAGTGTTGCTTTAGAGTATTTACCCGTAAAGTGCACTTACAATGCCCGTGGCATAGCGGAGGACCATAGACTAGACCAACTGCAAATGGAAAATGAAATATTATTATGATGTGGTATTTATAATAATAGTGCTCAATAATTAAAATAGAGCTTGTATAATATAATAATATTATTGGGTCCTCACGACAAATTTGTTTCACACTTATTAGTGACTCTTCAGATGAGTAATGATTTTAATCGTAAATTACTAAAGTTTACACAAACTACACGTTTTATTTTATTTTTTAACACCATATGTAACTTACATCAGTTAGTTACATTTTATATTAATTCATATTCCGAGTAGCCCTCAATAATTTAAAGTTTAAAGTATTAAAAATAGCCGGATATACAATTTCATTTTTAAAATAACCACGATCAACCGTAATTTGAAATTCAAATTTAAGACCGCTGGTGTAGGAAACTAACAGAAATAAGTGTATATATAAGACCAAGTATAAATTTGTAAGATTATTCCTCTCCTGAAGAGTCACTGAAACAATTGGATTTCTTTATCGACTGTCCGTTTCTCACCTATTCATTTTTAGACAGAAATATAATTGACACAATGTGTACAAAACTCTTCACAAACACTTGGCTTCATTTCCTAGGTATAATCCAATATTCCTCATAGTAATTATTGACAGTAGAAGACGAAACAGAACTATTTAGAAAATGTCTCTCTGTTAACCATTCGTATAAATAAAATGCATTCTCTGTCAATAAGTTTACCAGACGGCATCAGTAGATCGACAAACGCTAAATATTGAAAACTTTTGACAAAGAGAATTTTTACAATCTTCATCAAAGTTTCTGTTTTTTTGTTGGATTTGTTTTATGCACATTTACTGGAGTTTTTCTCTCTCTATTGTTAATCTTTCAACTGCTAAGTCAACTAATTTCAGTTATTATTATATTACATACGATAAAACATTTTATTATTTTCTGTTGTGGGAATTTTGTCTGTTTTATTTACTACTCGCTTAAAGGCCGCCTTCGGTGGCCGTTAATCTCGATGTCACTTCCTATGTAATGCGTGAAATAAGGTTACTTTTATTTTGTAAAAGAAATATTTCTATATAAAAATATGTAAAAGAATTTATTTTTTCAAAATAAAGGTTTCAAGAGTATCATTATTTTATGCAGCAATTAGTAATCTTTTCCTTTATTTTTCACTTTTAATGTTGATATGATTTTCTTCTCAGCTTTTGTAACAAACACACAAGCAAAAATGATAAAATCGGATCAATATTATTAAGGTCAGTGCGAACGCAAGCCCCACGCTATTATTATTAAGTTGCAAATTGGACTAGGAATTGCTTATTCTTGAAGTTAGAGCATTTTAACGGTAATGCACTAACAAAAACATCGCTACTGTGTACCGTTTTTGTTGTGTTACGGTAACAAACCCACAAACAAACAGAAATCGGATTATTATAATATAGATATCATTTTCCTGTGTATAATATTAACAGGTTACGGTGTATGAATAAACCATCGGTAAAAATATTCTAATATTTTCGTTAAAGATCGACTATGTTTACGGATTACAAAATATTATCCCGGGCATGTTATCGCCTTTTTTATTTAGGTGTACAGAATTTATTGTATGAAAATGTAGTCTAGAATATTTATTTTAGAATATTCCATAAATTTTGGGATCCGATTATTTTTCTCCTATCTTTTTTCCCAAATACTAATAATGATTTAAGTTTTCTCCTTTTTAGTTTCTATACTTAAAAATAGTTAAGCCTTTTATGACAATTTTGTAGTATAAAATAAATAAAAAGAGTTTGTTCGATAAAATACGAGCATTACTTTCTATAGGCCATTTTGAATTTGAGATGGGGAATCCAAATTAACTTACTAGTTTGGCAACTCTTCCATATACCAATGTGAGTTCACTTTCTTTTTTCTTTTTTCTTTTGTTGGAGTTTCCTTCTCCGGGTAGATGCCCGAGCTGGCTGTGGAAGTCTGTCAACTCTTTTAGGGATTATTCCGACAGCGTAGCTGATCTGAGCAATTAATGCTCAGATGCCTGAGCTGGCTGTAGAGGCCTGATATCCCTTTTGGCATTTGGAGTCAAGGAATAATCTCGTCTGGTCAGTCATTTCTATTTCGTGATGAACGTCCTGTCGTTCCTAAATTCTTCAAAATTACATCTGGAATGGAAAGACGATTCCTGTTATTCAATGTTTTCCATTGTGTTCCAGAATCATAGCATCTCAGAATGTGGCCAAACATCGAATTAAAATTATTATAATCTAGGATAATAATGTTCTTTACATTCTATTGTAGATTTTAAATGTGTAGCATTAAATGAATGTGTAGCACCAGTCTACAAAGCTACGGTCTGTCTGCATCAAAATAATGACCTTTACTTGATCTTGAACAGCGACTAGTAACACCGGAAGTAAGCATATCATTGTCTCAGTCACCAATCAGATCCATTAGTAAATGGAAGCAAAGGGAAGATAGAAGTGAGATCTGCTTTTTATTATAACTACACAACAAATAAGAGTTTGATAGCCGTCCAATTGTCTGGACTTAATAAGTAAAAGTTCTCTCAATTGCTGCTCCAATCAAATGATCAGATTACAAATAAAAAGAATTGTTTCCACGCACGAATGTCATTTGATTGATAAACGACAAGAATAATTATTGCATTCTTTCAGTATCTTTTCCCATCTTGAGTTTCGTAGTTTTTTGCGGAGGAAATGAAGGAGACATTGTTAAACGGTAGATCATCGCGCTGAATTCTATGTGTAAACACCATGGACGGCCATTCGTCACTTTTATTTCTTCTGTGTTTTCTCTTCCTTTCTTGTCAATTCACCTTTCAAATAATCTTTTCCTTTTTTTCTTCCCATTCTCTATTATCAATGTATTGTTTTGTTTCTTCTCTCTTTCTCTTTTACTTTCTTCTCCCTCTCTCTTTCTTTATTGTTTGCCTTTGTATCTGTTCATCGTTTTTTCCTTCTTTCTTTTCAATGTACTTTTCAAATAGTCCTGTCCTTCATCTTTTCCCTTTCTATCTTATTTTTCTCTCTTTGTGTTGATTTATTTCTTCTGCCTTTCTCCTTTATTTCTCCCTTTCTTTTTATTTTCCATATCTCATATGAACTAAACGTAACAAATGCATAAAAAGAGATGCAGACGATGAAGAATCGAGCAAACAAATCACAAAATGGAAAATGAAAAGAGAGAAGATCAAAATATTAGAAGAGAAGAATAATGAGTAATATATCGTCCTTAGAAAGAGAGAAAACAAAATAAGAAGCGAGAATTAAAAAGAAAAATGGTACGATGTAATCATATTAACGAAAAGAACGATCGTATACATGACAAGAGTTGAAAAGCCAAAACATGAAAAAGTTAAGTGCAAAAATGAAAGCCTTCCGGCGAATTGTTTAGTTAAATGTCTTCCTTTTGTTAAGTAAAACATTAAGAAAATAAAAATGGTGGATTAATATGCTAGCGTGGTTTTGCACACGACTCCCTGTCTCTAGAAAGCTCTCGGACATTCTCGGTAGGCGGTCAGCGTTTGTGGGTTGAAATTTAATAACTTCAATTAAAGCGAACGCTTGGATTATTCGATATCGAAGAATTTATCTGCGATTTAATTCCAATTAGAGCCTTTTTTTATTATTTCTCCTTGTGGATGGACATTTTACCTTTAGGCGAGGGAGATAAATGTTTCGGTACCGGGGAAGAGAGAGAACGTTCGATTCACCCTCTACAGGGAGAAATGGGTGTGACTTAAATACATTTTAATTGTCTAGTGGGTAATATGAAATATGAACAGTAATAATATATAGGTATATGTATCTGACATGAAAAGGACATTTTCTCTTTTTCTGTCTTTATTTGTGATAGTGTGCGCGTGCATATTGAATAATATCAAAACATTTTTCATAAAATTTTACGTGCAGACTTATTTAGATATTTCATTCGTAATGTTTGTCAATGTCCGGAAGATGTCCTTTATGAAATTTAAAAAGAAGGAAGACCATTTTTACCATTTGCGGTTCATTTATACATACATATATACATACATATGTATGTATGCGTGTGCGTGTGTGCGTGTGTGTGTGTGTTGTGCTTGTGGTGCTTGTTGCCTGTTGAAGTATAAAACTAGTCGGAATCAAAATCCAGTGAAGAAATCTTTTTAAAAAGTAATTAATTCTTATTTTTTTAATTTCATTCAATGGAAGTTATATGCGTATAGATTTGATCGAGTGTTATGTGTGCACTTCAAAAGAGCACTACAATGAAAAGCCCTCAAAAGGGACTCTCCGGGTTATAAGATATATACGTTATGCTATTTACTAAGCTTAACTTTGTAAGGCACCAGGCCAGGTGGGGAACTTGGGTAGGAAGATTGTATCATGCCAATCTTCCAAGTGGGGAGGATCTACTTTTCTTGAAAATAAGCATTAGAAATTCTGGCTTTTACCTGGGCTTGAACTCTGGCACTATCCCAGCCACGAGGTAAGCCCCAGATTTCTACTTGACATTCGGAGTAGCCAAACTAATTCTTATTTTGCAAAGGCGGAATATGGAAAATAATCTGCTTCAAAACACTGCCTTGCTGTTTGCACAAACCACTTCAGTCGATGCTCCCTATCGAATTGTGTTGAGCAGATATTTAGTCGGGTGCATTTATGGTTTTACCCAAAGAATATTGCAACAAAAAGTTTCTCAACGGGTTTTTGTAGTATCTGGTGTGCTAAGTAACATACTAAAGGTCTACCAAAGTCTTACCACTGGAAAGGTGTTTTCTTCAGGATGTCGTCCAAAATGATCGCCAAATCTTTAATATGCCCATTCGAGTACATTCATGGTTTGAACCCCCTAAATTGCTATAAAAGGTTTCTCAATGTTTGTTCTTTTGTAGAATAAGGTGTGCTCAATAACATACTAAAAGTCTACCACAATCTGACCACTGCGAAGATGTAACTTTCAAGGTGGTGTACAAGACGGTCGCTAAATCCTTAAAATGCGCAGCATTCCTTTAATATTAAGCCTAGAGAAGTCTTTCTAACGGTTTTCTGGAGTACCAGCTATTCTCAATAATATACTAAAAGCATGTCACAGTCTGGCCACTGGGACGGTGTAATTTTTAAGATGGTCCAAGATGGTCGCCAAATCCTTAAAATGCTCTTTTAGTCAAGTTCATTTATCTTATAAATTACACCGTTCTAGTGGTCAGACTTTGGTAGACATGAAAATAACTCACCCTACCCCCCAAAAAAAATCGCAACAATAGGTTACTCAACGGTTTAGTAGTCATCTTGAAAATTACACCTTTCGAGTGGTCAGATAACATATCAAAAGTATATTCGACCACTGGAAAGTTATAATTTTTTATAAGATGGCGTCCAAGTTGACTGCCAAATTATTTGGCTGCATTTATGAAAAAACTTGTCTAGGATGAATAATGAACGAGTAATGGGTATTTTAAGGATTTGGCGGCCATCTTGGACTTCATATTGAAAAAACACTTTTCCAGTGGTCACACTGTGTATTTAATATGTTAGTGAGCTCACCTGATAGCACAAAAAACCGTTAAGAAACCGTTGTTGCAATTTCTTTGGGAGTAAGGTATTTTTCTTTCTTCTTTCATAAATGCACCCGACTAATTCTATTTCGATAGAACATTGCAATCAAGTAGCAGCCTTGGGCCGCGCAAGCACGAATACACACAACACCATCGCCACGTCCACCAGAGAGCAGTCCGCAAGTACGATTGAAGTAAGATATTTATCATTCAAAGATCACCATTCCTTGCATCTAATGAGATGCTTAAAAGAAAACTAGTCTGACACAAGGTTACAGTAGTGGAGCGCCCAGTGAGTATCGAACGCATTACTATTGCAAATTAATTGGTTACACTAGATGCCTGTTGCTGAGTAATGAACTCATATATATAAATTCACAGACACAACTGAATATGGTGTGAAGATTTACATTAGACTCTAGTCATAGCTGCACCGAATGTAAACTCATTGCCGTTTCGTCTACCGCTCAGATAGAAAAATAGATGGCGTCTGAAATTATACACAATTCATTTGGTAATCACAGCAGCAACAACAATAAAATAAGTATGAGGAAAACAATGACAGAATTTGAAATGGACAATGCATGTAATAAACATTTTAAAAAAACAAAAACTCTAGACAAAGCTGAAAAATGATGTTGTTGCGATGATTTTTCAACATAAATAAAAATACATCCGAACAAGTGGGGAAAATGGAACAAACATCCAGGAAAAGTTTGTATATCAGATACGATAATTATAATGACACTTATTATTGAGAGCCTATATTTGCCCGGCGTCGGTGTGAGCGACTGTCGGGCAAATATAGGCTCTCACTAATAAGTGTCATTATAATTATCATATTCTGTCGATTGGATATAAAGTTATCCATCATTTGATTTCATATCAGATACATTGAGGAAAAGCTGTTACCCTATGTATATACGTATTTGTTTGTGCATATGTTTGTTGTATAGCTTTGAGCGTATATGTGTATGTAACTATGTGTATTCGCAAAAGTGAACATTATAGTGTAGTATATGCATATTTGTGTGTATATACATTAGAATGTATGCGCATGTGTGTGTGTGTGTGTGTTTCATTTGACACATGGGAATACATTGTGCGTATATTTCTATGTGTCGGAAATGGAAAATGATATGTTATTGTAAATAGTTGCATGTAATCGAGCGCGTGTAAAGTTTTTATGGCTTAATATTCATCACATTAAGTCAGTTATTAGCGCGTAATCATGTCACCATATTAAGCAATGAATATATTTGTTGGTCGCCGGCAGAAAAAAGAATAAGTAACACATTTATCTCTGTAATGGAATAGGATACGAGTGCAGAAATAATGAATAAACACAAATATATGATTGTGAAGAGGAAATAGAAAGGATAAAGGAAAAAAGATCGATCGAGATGGAAATATATTATTGATAGACGCCAGGTGAGAAGATGGACAGATAATTCGACTGACATAAGAAAGAAAGAAAGAAAGAAAGAAAGAAAGAAAGAAAGAAAGAAAGAAAGGGAAGACGAATAGAGAGTTAATTAGATACTTCTTGTTATGGACATGAGAGAGTGGTTAGCAATAAAAACCCAAATGGAGCAGAGCAAAAAGAATTGCGTTTCATTACGTTTCCTAACCCTTTCCTGTGTGTGTCGCTTATACCTACGATGTGCCAGTCGATGTTGTCCAATTCCATTTGTAGTTGGTCTAGTCTGTGGTCCTTAGCTATGCCACGAACATTGTAAGTGTAGATCTTCATGTTGTTTAATTTGTTTAATGTCCAAGAGTTTGTCTTGCTTGGACAGTGTCTGCTCGCATTCGAGGGCACATTGCCCACAGGCACACGAAGCAATGCGGTTGGACCTTCGTTAGGCGATGATCCAACAGGAACACTACGATATTTGTATTGTTCCGCTGTCATATTGGATTTGGGAAGGTGATGGCTAATTTAGCTCACCCGTTGCCAGTATTTCTGGTGTGCATTTAGGTTGGTGCCATCTTATTCGGTATATTCGGTGTCCCCTCTATATCTACAGGAGATCTCTATGGTCCACACCGTCTTAGACGGTACCCCATATCTCTATGGAGCTTTCCCCATCCGCCACCTAGGTACGTGCAGGGTAGCAGAGAGATCCTGCCCCCTCCAAATATGTGTTGGTTGGCTTGAAATGGGCATCCTTTAGAGTTCTTACTATAAGTTACAATATCTAGTTGGATAGTATTAGTTTGTTTTTGTTTATTCATTTCGGTCTCTTATTTCTTTAAGTCTTGACTTAGTAAGAGTCCACAGATACCATTTTCTCTTCTTCTCCGACGGCCTTTATATCCGTCTGTCTCGTTCGTCAATTGTCACGGCCGATAAGAGAGCGAATTAATCTGTATTTCTCACTGTCATATTATACAGAGAGGGGTAAGGAAAAGTAGTTACTTTTGGTTTTCAATTTCTTTTTTCTTCAACTGCAGAGGGTTACAATTTGTTTTTTTTTGTTTCTTTCTTTTTTGGTGGGGGGGCTTTGTTTTGTTTTGTTGTTTTTAAATGGGACATGGAATCATTTTTAAGCGAATACAACAATGTTTAGGGTGTAATTTCTAGAACGGACAAATTGGGTTAAAATTGTTAGTAGACAGAATAATTAAGGAATCTATTCTATTATAAAGGGAGAGAGGATACAAAATACAGTGGCGTAGCATTCTTAGTCAATAATAACATCGCAGGCAACGTTATATGTTTTGACAGTATAGCAGACAAAATAGCTTGGATAACAGTTAGATTAAGCAAAAGATACACACTAAATGTAATCCAGGTCTACGCGCATACTTCGAAAAGTTCTGACCAAAAGATTGAAGAGTTTTATGACGACATCAGTAATATTATGGACAGAGAGAAAACTAACTGCACAATACTCATGGGAGACTTTAATGCTAAGGTAGGCCGAAGAAAAGTTGGAGAATCAGTGTAAAGAAATACGGAATAGGCCAGAGAAATGAATGCTAGTAAATTTCTCAGAGAGATACGACTTACTAATACATTCTTTCAAAAACGGGAAGGTCGAAAATGGACTTGGAAAAGATAAATAACATTAAAGACGTTACCGTTATAAACAAAGTAGTCATAGGAAGCGATCATAGAATGGTAGCATGCAGAACTAAATTTAACTTTAAAACTGAAAGGGAAAAAATGATTCTTAAGAAGAGATGCCCTAATAAGATAGAAATAGTGAACATTAGCAACTTCAGAGTAGCGATAGAGAACAGGCACTGTGGAATAGCGACAGTGACATAGAGGAAAAGAGTAATAGTCTGACAAATATAATTAAGGAAGCAGCAGAGATGGTAGGCGATACAAAAGTAACCAATAATACAGAGAAATACTCTAAAGCAACATTAAAACTAATCAAACAAAGAAGAAATATGGAGATAAAAACTAAAGAGGACGAAAACAAAAAAGCAGAATTTAACAAATTAGTAAATAAATGAACGAGAAAGGGATAGTAGAGGCCATCAAAAAGGGGAAGAGTTTAAAACACGCCCGATCCGCAGATCATACCGGCAAACAACAAATGCTTGCATTAAAGGATAAAAACGGTAAAATTATCAAAAATAGGGACAAACTGACAGAAGTAACGGAAGAATACTATGAGCATTTGTACGCCTCCAAAATAGAAATACCACAAACTAATAATCCTATAGATACTAGTGATATCCCAGACATAACGAAGTAGACGAAGTAGTGTCCACATTACGCAATATGAAACTCGCTAAAGCCCCAGGTGAGGATGGCATAACGACAGACCTTCTAGAAGATGCAGGAGAGACCTTGTACAAAGGACTAGCACAGCTATTCACACAATGCATAAGAGAGAGAAAGGTTCCTAAAAGCTTCTGTCTAGGAATAGTAATCCTACTCCACAAGAAAGGAGATAAACACGACCTTGGTAACTACAGCCCTATTAAACGTTAAGTTGTCGTTCTCGCTCTACGATAATGTTATGCAACGATTGTTTGTTTGATTGTTTCGCCTCGCTTCTTAAAATTAAATCTTTTGTAATATAAGATTAAGTCATAACCCTACACCCAATAACTCTAACCAATATGTCATAAGTTCATAACCATAATCATAAATCCCCCCACCTCCCAAAAATGTTTTTATCTTGGATAAAAAACAGAAATAGCCATTTTTATTGCTAAACTTAACCGGATGTAGCTATGTATAGCTAACCGTAAACCCATCAGTGCAAGGTTAACTGAAATTTAAAATATTAAAGTAGCATGAGGATCTACTAAATTTAATTTGTAGATTGCTTAAATCAGTATATTCAAAAATATTAAAATAAAATATACATTTGTACGAAAATCGGTGAATATTCTGCACATTCAGCGTGTGCACATCATGCACGTTCGCGTTGTAGTGGTGTTGCAGCAGCATCGAAGTAGTGGTGTTGCAGCAGCCCTTGCCGATCGGTTTCGGGAAGACGACGACACATCGAAGTAGTGGTGTTGCAGCAGCCCTTGCCGATCGGTTTCGGGAAGACGACGACACATCGAAGTCGGCGAACAAATCAACAGCGCATGTTACGTAAACGGCATGCAATGTTAGTGGGTACAGGACTTGCATTAGAAAGAATAGACAAACGCCGATTGAAACAATATGTCTTTTAGTCACGTAAAAACATATATAGACATAGTATCAATCAACACACCGAGTCGACTTGTTTTTGCGTTAAGAGGAAGAGAGAGAACAGCTGGTCCCAGTATAGCTGTCAATCACGAACGTCGAGTGAGAGAAACGGCCACGCCCACTCTGTCTTCAAACATCTGTTTTTGATCAGAAGTTTCCATCCTTCTTACTTTAAGCTAGTGCCCTTATCTGTGCCGCTATGCTGATAACCCATTACTCATTTCTAGCTATTTTCTAAACTTATCCCAGAATCCCTACTGTGAATTTTGGTAGTTCTTTTTGTCTCGCTGGCCAATCTGACGCCAATCCAAGATAATGTGTAATTTGGAGTGTTCAACTCCAAAATTCCTTTCTGGTTTAAAGCTGGAGCCAAACATTCACCTATGACCTTCGGCAGTCTACGAAAGAAATATATCTCCTTTCCAGACCGTGAGAAGATTGTTGGTTTCTGGTTTTACCTAATTAAACTGAAACTGCAGGCGTTAATTTAGAACTAATTACGTCTCATAACTAATTACGGCTCTCACTGACCATTACGTAAAACATTGACACTGTTTATGCTAAAAAACAAATATAGCAAACATCCACAGTCTACAAAGTCAG
>VCCN01001601.1:4293344-4308876 GCA_006491835.1 Architeuthis dux
CTCTATGCTTTCTCATATTTTCTTTTTCTTTTTCTCTCTATGTTTTCTCATATTTTCTTGGCACGCCTGTATTTCAATTTTTCCTCACTCTCGCTTTATCTCTTTCTCTCACACATTTCAGTTTATCTTTCTATTCCTAGTTATTTCTTTTACATCATTCCCTCCGCCGCCTCAGCGTCTATTTTCTTTATTCTTTTCAAACGCTTTCATTCACTTTGTTTTGTGTCTCCTATTTTCTAATTGTATTGCTGCTTCTGTCTTCCCCTAACCTTCTTCTTCTTCTTCTTCTTCTTCTTCTTCTTCTTCTTCTTCTTCTTCTTCTTCTTCTTCTTCTTCTTCTTCTTCTTCTTCTTCTTCTTCTTCACCCATTTTCCTAGATCTTTTCGTCTTTTGTTAAACTCCAGGACAAAGTCAGAGTTGACTTTACTTTCCTATGCAACAAGAACAATCCTCACCAAAAATAGGGGAGTAAACCAATATGTAAAATCCCCATTCCCCTACCGTGGTTTAAACTCATGATCGCTAGCTGAGTGTGTTACCACCTGGACTAATACCTCCAAAGTTTATAGTAGAATTGCGCAAGGAAGTATAAATAGGAGTTTGACTCTAGCTCAGCCAGATCTGTTTCTTTAGCTTGCCCTCTCACTTACCCTTGTAAGAGTTGCGTGTGTCTCTACTCTTTATTAGAGTAAAATGCTGAGAAGCAAGCAACTGCAAAAAGCAATGAGAAAAATGTGAAGTTTTGATGACAAAACATATACAAAAATGGCACTGCAATAATTAGACTACATAAAGATACAAACAAGATAAAGATAGCTAAAGGATTAATACAATGTGATACAATATCACTTAAACTATTTACAGCGACATTTTCATGACGTCGGAAGCAACCGAAGAATTACAAAACATGCTAACTGATCTAAATAGGAAAAGTAAAAAGGTAAACTTAAAGAAGAACAGAACAAAGACAAAAGTAATGTTCAACAATAGAGTCCCGAAAAAAGCCATAAAGATAGAAGGAGAGGCTCTAGAAGAGGTTGATGAATACATCTACCTAGGACAGGTAATAAAGCTAGAGAAAGACCATGACTGCGAAATAAAACGACGCATAACGATAGGTTGGAAAGCATTTTGTATGAATAAGACATTCTGAAGAACACCTTGCCAATGTGCTTAAAGCGTAAAGTATACAATTTGTATGTAATTCTCGTTAACGCCTTGTTCACGCATTGCGTTGAAGACTGATGTGTGTTCTACCGAGTCAAATGCTTTCTCATAATCTACAAAGGCCAAACAGAGTGGGTTGTTATATTTTAAGGATGTCTCGATTAGTTGATTTATTGCGTGTAGGTGGTCTATTGTCGAGTAGCCACTTCTGAAGCCAGCCTGCTCGCATGGTTGATTTTCGTCTAGGGTGCCTGTTATTCTGTTTGTGAATATTTTTGTGAATAGTTTATATATGTTAGGTAGTAGTGTAATCGGGCGGTGGTTGCCGAGGTCGTGCTTATTTCCTTTCTTGTGGAGAAGGATTACTATTCCTAGACAGAAGTTCTCAGGGACTTTTCTTTTTCTTATACATTCCGTGAATAATTGTGCTAGTCCTTTGTGCAAGATAGAAGATCTGTGGTTATGCCATCCTCGCCTGGGGCTTTATCTAGTTTCATATTTCGTAGTGCAGATACTACTTCTTCTTTTCGGCTATAAATATCCCAAAACTACCACATTTTACAATAGCCATATATATATATATTCATATATATAGGGTGTCCCATAAGTAACGCCCAATTTGGCTCAAAATTAACGCCAGTTCTATCTAAGGGAAGCAATTATTTAATAGTTGCCTTTAATAGTAATTTAAGAATAATTTAATAGTTGCTTCCCTTAGAACTGGCATTAATTTTGAGACAAATCGGGAGTTCCTTCCGTGACACACATACACACACACACACACACACACACACATATATATATATATATATATTAAGAGTTGAGTAGATTATATAATATATGTTGGTGTGCCTATATATGTTTGTAGCTCTAAATATTCAAATAATTGTTTGCACTCTTCCATCAACATCTCCTTCACACACACACACACACACACACACACACACACACACACACACACTCGGTGTGTTTCTCTCTCACTGTTTTATCTGACTGTCGTTCATTATTCCTTTCGACGGCCATCTTTGTCTGTTAAACCGCGGTGCCAGCAAAAGGACTTTACTTTATCCGAAGTAGATTTCATGAAATGGTGCGTTTGCGCACAAAAGAACGCCGCTCATGTGTATACGCATTCTGAGCGTCTTATTAGCTTGCTATCATTTGAGAGATTCGAGCAGACTTCTCAAATTCATTGGATTGTATAGCAATTGTGAAAGGATAAAATGGAAGGAGCAGGAACAAGAAGAAATGGGAGAATTGAGACGAAAGAGCAAAGAAAGGGAGACCTTGATGAGAATGATGGCAGGAAAAGAGGGGGTGAGCGATTAGCATTATTGCTAGGCAAGAAGATGAAGATTCGTTTGAATTTATTCCAGTTGCCCACAAATAAGACTGCGCACGCACAAATACACCTACATGTATTGCATGTGTGCGTGTAGGTGCACGGGTGTGCATGCGCATGCGTATGTGTGTGTGCGTGTGTATGTGCATCTGAGTGTGCACATTTGTCAATTATAGTCAACTTTTGTTAATTATAGTCGTTGGAGGAAATACGTTCGAAGAAGAAACTTTAGCTAGAAATATAAATGGAATTACACCGGACTCTGAATTCTTTAGTCATCAGATGGAGGCTTAGTTTGATAAACGCGAATCTAAAGTGGGGAGGTACTGCAACAAAATTCGGTTGACTTATTAAATGTGACAACGTAAAGATAAACGAGGGAAATCAAAGAAGACGACAGCAAAGAAGACGACTGCAAAAAAGAAGAAGAAGAAGAACAAGAAGAACAAGAAGAACAAGAAGAACAAGAAGATTAGGAAAAATAGTGAAAAGAAGAATAGTAAAGTAGGGAGAAAAGCGGTTGATGGTGATATTTGTAGATGACGATCGATCAGGAAGTCGCATCAAGTAAAGCGCTTCATTTCAACGAAAAAATCGAACCCCACATTAGAAAACTCACACTTGAAATGACTCTTTTATTTTCTGCTGGCCTGCGCCATCGTTTCGCTTAATCACCATTTATTCTACCCGGGATGCTCATATAACTCATTTAGGTTTCATGATGATGAGGCTAAGCGATAAGCCAAGTTAATAATCATTAAACTTCAATAGTAACTTTATTATTCACTTTCATCAAAATATAACGCAAAGAATGAATAGCCGTGAAAACAAAAAAGCATACCATAGAGATAATCTTTGAGAATTGGTTAGTTATCTGGAATTCCTCCTTTCCCGATAAATGAGATAAACGTCTATTTGTTATTCCTCCCAAATTGAAGACATGTAAGTTTTCTTTTCTTCATCTAAACCCGATTTCCTTCAAAATGCAATTGCTTTCAATTATTCTTTTAAGCAATTAAAATAGCAAATTGAAAAGTATCATATTCAAAGTAAAACAATCAAAATGTCGACTAAATGCATTAGCCAGACAAACGCGGATTTCACCCGATATGGCTTCCATTTCTCAACAAATCCAAACCCGACAGAACAAAGACACAGAAACACCAGGGCCATGCGCTATAATGGCTACCCCCCTTCAAGCATAATTTCTGTTTAACCCATCACACTTGGATTTTACACCTGAAGAAGGCCGAAGAATGGATCGGCCGAAACGTCGTGTTTATAACACAAATAACAAGAAGGAGTTCAACCGTCCGAAGAACCATTTCAATATTCAAGAGTACTGATAGTATGCTTTCTTGGACACGTCGCTAATAACTTTGGCACTATAGTATTTAGCGACGTATACACACGTTGACATTTGAAATTAAGCAAAGACTAATCTTTAGATGCTGAATTTCGAGGCAACACTATCATTTTTTGAAAATTGGCGCTGCTTAATTTTCAAAAAATATTATGTTTAATTAATATAGATTTCACAAAATAAATACTTTATTTTCACAAAATAAATACTTTATTTTCACAAAATAAATACTTATAAATAAATACTCGGCATTCAACTTATTCAACTCTAAGATTTTTTTTTCAAGATCAAAAGTCTAAATTATAAATAATCAAATAAAACTAAAAAGTTGCCAAGAAGAAAAATATTTTACTTAATTATCCTGTTTTTTAAAATCCCAA
This sequence comes from Architeuthis dux, assembly GCA_006491835.1. Lineage (NCBI taxonomy): Eukaryota > Metazoa > Mollusca > Cephalopoda > Oegopsida > Architeuthidae > Architeuthis > Architeuthis dux. Next base: position 4,297,597 of record VCCN01001601.1, read on the forward strand.
AGTAAGAGTTCCGTTCGAGAAGTTCCGGAATTTTTTTCTAAAAAAGGTAAACATAATTTCTCAGGGGATTTGTCTGTAAAAGGTGTAAAAAATCACTGAAAGCACTAGCGTATACATGAAATAGAACATCACATTTATAAAAAGGAGTGGGGTAGAAATCATATGAAAAAAATTCTTTTCCGAAATTTTGAGTTGAAAATTCTTTTTAAAAAGTTCGTCCTTTCATAAATAAGTACCGAAAATTTTATAAAAACCGAATAATATTTTGATTTTTGCAAGATTATCAACTCAAGACTATTATATCTAATACTACTAGTATAAACGATATGGTGTGGAAGTAGATCAAAGAAGAAAAGAATATAGCTATATGGCAAATTTAAACAAGAGGCTCCTAAGATAAGGGATGCTAGTTAAACTCTTGTCAAAACTATCAGAGAGCAACGTCGATTATCCGAACGAGACGGGCTGGGAGTATTTTGTTCGGATTATTGATTGTTCGGATAACTGATCTGATGATAAAAAAGAAGCCAAACTGAAGACAATCACGGGACTTTGAAATCTTGTTAGGATAATCCGAAATTCGGATAATCGACGTTCCTCTGTAACAGTCGTAGAAACGTAACAAAAACCGTAAGTTCAACGATGCATCCACCAACCGTGGTAGCAGCAACAGGAAGAGGCGGCAGAGGAAGATGACGATGGTTCTACCCGAAGGTCTGGAACAATTTTCATATCAATCCAACATGATACGGCTGAGAAAATTGATGTTTAGCATTACTACTTGTGGTAGCAGTAGCAGGTGGAGGAGACGGGGTTGGTGAAGAAGGGGAGAAGGAAGAGGAAGATGAAGAGGAAGAGGAAGATGGAGGGAAAGATGAGGATGGTTCACCCGCAGATCTGGACCAAGTTTCATATCAATCCAATATGGTACGGCTGAGAAAATTGATGTTTAGCATTGCTAGTAGTAGTGGGAGGGGGGAGAAGAAGAAGAAGAAGAAGAAGAAGAAGAAGAAGAAGAAGAAGAAGAAGAAGAAGAAGAAGAAGAAGAAGAAGAAGAAGAAGAAGAGAAAAATGAAGTGAAAGATGAGGATGGTTCACCCGAATGTCTGGACCAGGTTTCATATCAATCCAACATTATACAGCTGCGAAAATTGATATTTAACATATTAGGGACCGACAGACAACCAGACAGACAGACAGTCCGACCGGAATGTGTCTTATAGAGATGCGTGGACGCACCTAAAAACGATCTGAGAGTTGCAATAAAAGGCCACAAAATAAGATGAAAGAAAGAAAGAGATTCAAAACAGTAAGATACTTATAACCAATTAGATTATAAACATCTTACTGCTTTGAAATATTCCAAGCCACTTATAAGTCAAAATATGTCGGTTTTTCAATCATGGAATTCCCACAGTATAATGTACAGCTGCTTGGTTGTGATGTGGCTATTTACATGTTCAGTAAATTATTCTTCAAAGAGATAAAATCAGAATTGGTACGCAAGAGCGTTCATGGTTAGAAAGTCAACTTTCTACATAGAATAGTTACAGACGTCTGGCAGTATGGTTTGATGGTGTCCAATATAAGGTGGCTTCTATAAACATTACTTCGCTGCTGTAAATGTTATAGTGATCGATATATTTAATTGTGTGAGCATAATAATGAGAAATAGTCGTATATAGAAGAAGGATCCCTCGCCGAAAATTCTCAAACCAAACAGCCGACCAAAAAAAGAAGGTTAATCTTGCCATCGACGACATAGAAAAGAAGACATTCTCAAATTATTTGAAATGATCATTGAACAAAGCTAAATTAATATTTTTTATCGAAAGATTTTGTAGGTTTGGGATGTAAAAATGAAAAAATATGAAAATGACAGTTATCAAAATGTTCTTCATAAAATGATCTCTTTGACTTGGGGATTTCTAACTACGGCAATAATTTTGTGCTAAGTATTCTTCTACATACATTCACTCTTCCTTCTACTTCTACTTCATTATCTTCTTCTTCTTCTTCTTCTTCTTCTCTACCTTTCTGTAGTCTGTACTTGTGTTTAGAATTTGGGGGTTAAATCATTAGATAAAAGGTTAAACAGCCTTTGGAATTCTGTATCATGGGTCATACCGATAATATTCGTTCTATACTTTTCGCCTTCCACGTAACCTTTCATCTTCTCTTCTCTCCTTTCTAATACCACAAAATTCCAAATCTCCCCCTCCTCACCCTCTCCCTCTTTCATGTTGCTACATCTTCCCCCCTCCTCCTCCTTTCCCTCCATCCTCGATCTCCTCCTCCTCCTCTTCCTTCCACTTCTTATCACTCTGGTCACGTCATGCCATACGCTTGACAGTTCAAGGCAAAAGACTTTTGTGTTCGATAATCAGAAAATGAAATCAGATATGAGCTGGTCACAGCTCAATGTATGATTTGATCGTCTGGCAATAACACCTGTCGAGTGATCCATTCACCTTTCATCCTCTGCCCTCCTTTTCATCCTCTGCCCTCTTTTTCTCTTCTTGGCTGACCTTTTACTGCTCTGCTTGCCATTTAGACGAAGAGCGAATAAAGGAAATGCTGTCGCAATAAAAAGACGGAACGTTAAAACTGTTGGAGTGACATGTGTCTTAATTCATAAAATACATCTGCATTCGTAATGTTAATTCTTCTCTATATGTTTTTTTAAGCTACAGTGTAGAGATGATTTGCTCTTGTTCATTTGGTAAGTTTAGAGCTTGCTTTGGTGGAGACATTGATGACAAATTGAGTTTTTCTTTGCTGCCTACAATAGCCGTTTGAGTTTACGTGAACTCTGTTTGAACCCCAACTTTTGTAAACGACAAGCCGATCACTCTACTCACTTGGAGATGGAATTGAACGATTTAGCATAGCCGAATGGGCGTCGGCTTTTGGACGCAGGTGTTTTGGCGCCATCGTTTTGGCGCCATCGTTTTGGCGTTAAAAAATATGAATTTTCATCATTCATAGGTGAAACTTAAAAAAAGCTTGAAAACTGTAAATGTAACTTTATTGAAAAATAAAAGAATAAATTAAATCTGTTAATCGCTAAAAAAATGTAACGTAGTATATAATTTGGTAATTATGAGCAAAGCTTTTGAAACATCGTAAAAGTTTTATTGAATTTTTGAAAACCTTTGGAAAAGCTTTTAGAGTGACTATATTTTTTATGTACGAAACGTGTACAATGTAATTTAACAAAGTAAAATAAAAAAAGCTAAAAACCGACAAAGAAATATGATACTTTATTCTGCAATTTGTAACAATATACACATTACTTTTGTAGTGACCAAAAACAGATTCACTTTAATCACCGATAACTACTCAATCATTTTTCCAAATATATATCCCAAATCTCCTTATCAGATGATCGTGAATAAACAGAAACGCAACATTCAATTCTACGACAATTCACGTTATACTGTAGGTGGAATGCATGCGAGGATTGTCCAAGACAACTCTGTGACACACACACACATATACACATGGGCGTTAGGAACTCCTTCTATAATAAGCGTAGGGGGGGTGCAAAAGGCTTGATTTGACAGAATCTTTCCAAGCTTTTGCCCGAATTACACCGATTTACCCCAGATTTAAAACGTTTTGCCCGAATTTGGGGGGGATACTTCCCCACCCTAACCTCTGGCTCGTACGCCTGTGCATATATACACAATGACAACAAACCTGTTCATAAAACATACAGCCACATTATGGAAAACCTTAGTAAGTGTTGTTCTTTCTTTTCTACACACAATTTCAACCAAAGAACTTTCTTCCTCACTACACTCAGTACAAAAGAGACTTTCGTCTAAATCCAATCATTCAATTTCCGGAACATTTCTACACTGACAGAAAGTTTTATCGAAACTTCGATCTACGTAAAATACTCCAGACACATTCATTCTTCCTCTCATGAGACATTTAACATGTAGAATTGTAATCATTTAAAGTCATTTCAATAAATTGTAATCATTTACATTCCTTTCAACCCATATTCTTGTTATGTTATAGCAAACTCTTTGATATCTCTTTACATACATCGTATGTAGATATCTTTTTTCTCCAGCTTCTTCGAATAGTAAAGGAAAAAAGGTCAACCGTTGTTATTAAATCTATTCATTCTCCATTAACCTATTAGCTGCTGCTGCTGCTGCTGCTGCTGCTAGAAAACATGCCAGCACCATAACAGGTCCTTGAAGGGATATTTCATTTATCAACTATTCCTTCATTTTAACTTTTCAAACCAGTTTATGAGTGATCAGTTTAGGTATTTAACGGAGTCGGATCATAATATTTAACCTAATTGAATTCTTCTCAACTACATTTATCAGAAGTAATCAACCAAATTCAACTGTTACGGATGATTCTCTGAAAATACAGCTAATTGTATCGATCTAATATTGCGCACTTTCTAATAAATGTCCCCTGTTAAGTTAAATTGCATCTGCATTTTTATATCGCATGCACTTTTGAGTATTCGCTTTTACTACGGTGTTTGTGTCGAAAACGGAGAGAAAAGAAAGGAGAATAAGTCTTCTGTCCCACGCACATAAAGTCATACCCTATCTATATCTCCGAACTAGCTGCAGCCACTGAGATGGCCATTTCACTACTACTACTACTACTACTACTACTACTACTACTACTACTACTACTACTACTGTTACGTTCCTTTCAAGTAATTTTACTTAGAACTAAATGTTAACGTGGTAGTAGGGTTAAGTTTTATGTAATATCAATGGCGTCAGATAGTAAATAAGTGCTGATTTGAAGCGTAGTTTCAATCTCTTCTGTGTGTTCTTTGCCATAAGATAAAACATAAACTGACTTTTTAATTTAAACTGATCCAGAGAATTATCTTTTAAAAAAACAAGTGGCATTTTATTGAGATTTCAAAAGTGGAGGGATATTAACATTAAAAGAAAGCTTATTAATAGATACATTCGGCCATAGATGTGATAATTACAGAAGATTTTATTATTTTCAATAATGAATCAATCAACATTTATTCCTAACGCCAAAATGTCCGTCGCCAAATGGGCTAACGCTAAAATAGGTTTCACGCCCAAACACCCACGCCTAATCGGCTACGCCAAATCGTACCTTGGAGATTAGTGTCAAACATACTTTAAAAAAATGTCTCCTTTGGATATTGGCTAAGCCAAATAAATATCGGTTATACAATGCAAACGTTCTATTTTTTATTAGAATATTTTAGATCTCGAAGTCGGAAGAGAATAGTGTCCCAAATCGGAAGAAACTGTGTTCTTAAGAATATAATATCCTTTTTATATTTCATTGACGAGAAAAAGGTTTCAAAACAATCCTTATTCCTTTATTATTATTCATTAATCAGTGTTTACTGAGCAGTTTCATTAACTGTAAAATAACGAATAAATTGGTATAAGGCAAAACTATATCAACAAAGATATTTTAAAACTGAAAAGTACACAATAAAAATTGAAACAATTACTCATGAACCCTTAACGAAGAGAACTGTGTTTTCGGTCTCTGGGAAATAATTCTTATTTTACATTCTGTAGAGTTATTCCCCTTGCATTCACAAGCCACACTTCATAACTCTTTCTTATATTCTCTTTTATATAACAGCAATCCAATTTGAAAACTACTAGCATATGTAAAAGAAACATATGATCTTGTAATATTATCTTCAATTTGTATTGAATTATTAATTGTTGACTAGTTTTTCTTTCATTTTAATTGTAGTTGTTTTCTGTCACCAACTATTCTTACCTCATTGCCCATCTTCCATAGAATTTAATTGAAATTCACTGGGCACTTTTGGAGATATCATGTGGACAGACATTGACCTTTGGCGGTATTATGTGGCGTGGACATATAAGTACGACGTATGAGAGGTAAATGTAACCCACAAAAATTCAGTCACTTGTTCTGTAGCCTATTGGTCACCATTCCACAAAATGTAATTGGAATTCATTGGGAACCTTTGGAGATATCGTGTGGACAGACATGAAATTTTGTCGATATTATGTGGGGCGGACTTATAAATACGACGTAAGGGAGGTAATTGTCCATGGATCAACTTCAAAATGTAATCACTTCTTCTGTAGCCCATGTTCCACCCTTATTGGAAATATCGTGTGGAAAGACACAAATGTATGAAAATAAATGTAAAAATATCTCTCAATAAGAAAATAAATCCTGGATCCGCCCCAAATTGAAGCAACTCTTTCTTACCCCGTTGCCCACCCTACCAGAACGTAATTTTGGAGATATCGCGTAGACAGACGGACAGACGGATAGATGGACACGATCGAATATATATCGCGTAGACAGACGGACAGACGGATAGATGGACACGATCGAATACATATACCTCTCCAACGTTGGCTGAGGTAATTGAGGTGATGTCACAAATGAATATGCACGATTCATCATAACATTCTGAGAGTGTGTCTGACATATTAAGCAAATACTACGTCAAAGGGTTAAAGCATGAATCGAATCTAAAGGATGTCACCATATATGTATGTGTGCGTGCGTGTGCGTGCGTGCGCCTGTTGGGAGTGTCATTTCGTGTCTTATACTAAAATGAATTTCCTTAATTTTTTTGTTGGCCTTTATTTGTTTTTAATAGCCCAAAACATTTATTCCCAACCTATTTTAATTTTCAAAAGGAAACTGATTAATCCTCCCCGTCCGGACTCCAATAGAATCGACGGTATCATAACTTAGGAGACCTGTCCGTGTGTTCAAGTTCTAACATATTTGTCACCAAATCAGACATCCCTCCCACCTCATGTGTACATTTATTATATTTATTTCTACCATTAATAAACTAATAATTAATAAACATAACCTTCAGCGTTCTAAAGAGTGAACATTTAGCTACCACTACCAACAAAATCCCCCCTTCGATTTTGACTCCTAAAAGGGAAAAACTTCCCCACGAATTCTGACCCCTAAAAGGGTAAGAACCCCCCACCCAGAATTTGACCCCTGAAAAGGGGAGGGAAAAACCCCGAATTTGACCCCTAAGCAGCGAAGAAAATTTCCTCCATCAATTTTTATCCTTATAAGGGAAAAGTTCCCCCGATTTTGCCCCCTAAAACGTGAATAAAACGTATAGTATTTTTGACACTACAATTAAATAATTAAATAGTTAGGTAGAACTTTACATGGAATCTAATCGGAAATAATAGTAAAACAAATTATTTAAAAAGTCTACACTGTATTTTAAAACACGTCTCGTCTGCTTTCGTAATAAAAAGAAACATTTACACACTGTGTAAACATTCTATTTCTCTCTCTCCCATAGAAACATTCGCTATTCTCTACCAATAGTTTGGAACATTTACAGACGCTTAATTACGTCACACTCCGTCATTTACCTACTGAACATAAGAGGATGTTCACCCAGCTTTTTCACTTTGCAGCAGTTTTTCTTTAATAGCTTAACATTTTGGCTTCATGAAATATACCTCAATTTCTAGATGAAGTAGAGGAAAGAATTATAGAATAACTCAATGCTGAGGAAATAATTATAGAATCATCTGTTTCATTTTTGTTCAGTGATGAAAATAAAGCTGGATTCAGGAACCACGGTTGAATTTGGTGCCAATAGGCAAAAGCAAGAGCTGAGAGCAATACGTGTTAACAGTACAATTATTTATTTAAAACTAATCGGATGACCTTTACAAAATATGTTCGATAATTCTTCCAAACCAGAAGTCAACAACAATACAATCATCAACATCATATTTACAATCATCATCATCTTTACTGTGTATATGAAACATCACCAGAGAATAAAGATTTTCTTTTATTATTTATATACTAAAATTTCCGAAAGTCAAAACAATCAATTTTATTTTCCGATATACGACTAAAGGGAAGCAACTCTAAGTAACTCCCTTTTAACAGTTAAAATTGTCAAATGTAAAGTGTCTACTCTTTTTTTTTTCCGGTTTAAAAATTATCCGGCCTCTTCTCGTCCGTTCAGAATTCTCTCCAGTAGAATTATTTTTTGTAAGTCCCTAGAGTTATTTGATTGAACGGTAAATGACTCCTTATATTTTTCCAAAAGTCTATTTTCGGGTCCTGTGTATAGAATGCTTTTTTGTTTCTGCGGATGTCCCCTTGTTTTGTTTTTACAATGTAGAACTTGTAGTTAGTCTCCGCTGATATAGTTTTTCCTGTTGTATCACAAGTTTTTTCTTGGTCAGTCTTTATTCTAACCCTGTTGCCCTGTTTTAAACTCGGTAAATTCCTAGCACCATGCGATCTGTTGAAGTGCCTCTCCATTCTAGCTTTCGCTATTTGGTTTTTATTCTGACCTGCTTAAGATTAGACCACTTTGGTTGTAACTTATTTGGATAGGTAGGTAACGTAGTTCCTTCCCATTATTAGTTATGCTGGACTGACACCTGTAGTTTGAATCAGCGTACTTTTATATGCCATTAGTGTTTGAAATATGTCCTGCTGCCTCAGAATTCGTTTTGCTATTTTACAGCACTTTCAGCCTTTCCGTTGGCATGGAGATAATGTGGATAATATGGACTGGACGTGATGTATATAGATCCATATATGTTTGCAAATTCTTTGACGGCGAAACTTGCAAATTGTCCTCCATTATCACTAACGACTTGGGTAACACAAGCAAATTCAGAAACAATTCATGCTATTTCTATATATCTTGAGAAATAGTCGACTGCAACAATGTATTGATGTCCTCTGTGTGTCAAGATATCAGTGTCTATTATTTGCCAATAATTTTGTGGAAGAGGTGTTGCATTAAGCTTTTCCTTCACATTTGTTGGGTGGTGTTTATTACAAAACATACACTTCTTTATGAATTCCTCCAATTCTTGGGATATTCTGGACCACCACACCGATGCTTTTGTTCGCTCTCGGCATTTGTTTAACCCCAAATGACCATTATGTTATTTCCTTATTATTTCGGTTCTACAGTGATTCTGGAATCACGATCCTGTCTTGGAACCATAACAAATCTTGGTGCACAGACAATTCGTTCCGACTCGGGAAGTATGTTTTTATACCTTCTTTTAATTCATTTTCCTTGTCTGTCCATCCGTTTAGTGTTATGCGTATCACTTCTTGTAATGTCTGATCCATCCTTGTAGCATTTACTTTTATTTCCGTTAACTGTTTATCTGATGCTGGTCTTGTTTTCGCCACACAATCGATAAATAATTCCACCTTTTCACTTGTGCTACTTTCGGTCTCCTTCAACGGACCCTTCGATAATGTATCTGGCACTACCAGAGATTTTCCAGGCTCATGTTCCGCTGTTGCGTTATATCTTCTTAGTCTCATTAACAGTCTCTGGCATCGTTACAAAATAGGTTCGATAACTCTTCCAAACCGGGAGTCAACAACAATCATCAACATCATACTTACAATCATCATCATGACCTTTATCATGTATATGAAACATCTCCCCTTTCCTTTGGGAATAAAGTTGTTGTTTTTAAATTATTTATATACTAAAAACATCACGATTAGAACTTTGGTGCTCCTCCTCGGGCTTTTGTGACGGCCTGTATTCTTTGAGGCATTGACTTCACTAATGAAAAACAATATTCTCCATCAAGCTGGTTCCAACTTTCTCTAATAGCGGTTGATAGATCAGCTTTGCAGGATAGAGCATTGTCATGAACAATATTTTTAAAATTTCCACCATACATTTTCAATCGGATTGATATCCGGACTGTTTGCTTGCCATATCATTGAGTTGATATGCCTTTCCCGAAGAAAAACTTGAACACTCTTTGTTCTGTGACAAGATGCATTACCATCCTGAAAAATAACTTTATCATCACCAAACTTATTTTCTATCGTTGGAATGAGAAAAATGTCCAAAATTTCAATGTGCACCAGTGCATTGACTGCTGAGGTAATGATTGCCGTCTCCTCTGGTCCTTTACATGCAATCCATAAATGAGTCGGGAAGATTTGCATATTTTCTTCAGGCAGTCATCTTTATATGTTTCATAGACTACTAAAGAGGCAGTATCATCGCTTTTCACTATCATTTTCATCGAATCATCCACACTCAATGATTGGTTCTCTTTAGCTCGCTGTAACTGTTCCATGTAATTCCATTAGATGTATTCCATGTCATTCAGCCGATTTCTTACAGTTCTGTCACAAACACTGACTCCTGTTTCTGCCGATTTGTTTCTCATTTGTTTTGTTGTACATTTTCTATTTTCAACGTATATTGTTTTGAGTTTTCTATCCTGATGTCTTGACGTCTTCTGGAATCTACATGTATTTTTTCCCTTTATAAGCATCCCATTTTGTTTATACTTGCACAAAATCTTAGACTCAGCTGACTGTTACATCTTTTCGAAGGAGTTTTATAATCTTTCCATTATTTCAATTGAGAGCTCTCTTGTTGAAGCTATGGCTCCTTTCAATTAGTCCAGTCCAACAGCTCGTTATGGTCAGCAAGTACTCTCTATTAAATGTAGACTAATTTGCATATTTAGATTTGTGCTGCTATTTGTTTTAGGAATGCGAATTACAAGGTAATTCCATATTTCTTTTGCTCAGCATTGAGTTACTCCATAATTATTTCCTCAACTTGATCTGGAAAAAAATATGACAATAATTTAAATATTTTAATCTAATTTGTTTGTGGTATATTTCATGAACCCAAATGTTAAGCTATTAAAGAAAGATTGTTTTGTGTCATATCTGTGATTTGTTTATTAGCTGTGGAATAAAAGAAACTGGGTGAACATCCTCTAAGGGTGCTTTTCCATAATCTTTGCCAGTGGTAATATATGTGTTCGTGTGTGTGTGTGCGTGTATTTCAACCGTTATATTATATTTCAGTAGGGGTTCAATTTACTATACAATTATAATGCGGAACTAGACCTTTATTATGTGTTCAGTCGGGTATTAGAGCATTTGCATCCCGGTCATTTGCGTCCCGGACATTTGCGTCCCGAGCTACATATAAACAAACCACCGTCTCTCTCTCTCGCTCGCTATACTGAACATAGTAACTTTACATAGGCTTTATGTGATACTATTCCATTGGTAAACTTTTTGGTGAGTTTTATCGGCCTTATACTGTAATTTGCCGAGTCTAGGGGATTTGCCAGACAAGCCGGATAGAGATAAATAATATAATGATGGGAGTCTTTTTTAGGGTTTAAAATCACACTTTTTAAAAGATATATTCTCCTATTTTAGTAACTTTACATAGGCAAACAGATTAACAGGCACTCTAGACGAAAATCAACCACG
>VCCN01001601.1:4331585-4342070 GCA_006491835.1 Architeuthis dux
TCGTAAATGTGAATAAAGAAACGAATATATATATATATATGAGGCTGTTTGAGCAGTTTCTTCTTATTCCATTACTTACTTTAAGACTTAATTATTCACTACTTCAAACCTGTTAATATTAATAATTTCATCTGAAGTTTTATTAAAAACTGAATGAATTGGTTTAAGTGGAAGAGTCCATTGTTTCAAATGGTGGGAAAAGATATTCTTTCAGTGAAATTGTTACCTTTAAGTGGAAGAGTCCATTGTTATGGACAGAAAAACTAACAGAAAAAGTCACTGTTCATTATATAGATAGATTATAGACAAAAAGTATCAAACAATTGTCATTTTCTTGCAGTGTTAATTTAAAAATACTCTTTGTGGAAAGAATAAAAAAAAAAAGAGAAATGATTATTGTCACAAACTGCTTTGGGGGGGGGGGGGGACATAAAATATTCCCTTCTAGAAAAAAAATGAACATTGCATGAACCTATAAAGTTTTTTTCAAATTAGTTTACATCAATTACAGCTGAAACAATCATTAAAATATAAAGCATTGCTTTTGTTTTAGGAATACTTAAATAATTAAAGTTTATTGGGAAAACCATTTTGTTGCTGAATATTGAATCTTCAATTATATTGAATATATAATCTCCAAATACCTATTTTACTGGTAACGCCCATGTCAATATAAAACTAACATCATTGTTATTTTATTACTACTTTTACGCTTATTTCTCCTTTTTAACTCTGGGTTGACAGTCTTCAACTGCTAGAGGAGACAGCACAACATTGAAAATTTTAAAATATAATTTTACATGGTAATGACGTAGTTACAGTTGGCACAGTTTTTGATACAAGATAATAAAAAGGAAAGAAAAAGCTATGCATATTATATCTAAAATGCACAGAAATTAATGTTGGTAATGGAAATTATTTTATATTTATTGTTATATTGTAAAGGTGTGATTGAATTACTGCAACATTAATATATCAATGAATTTCTACTGCAAGTAATTTTGATTTCTTTAATGAAAACATTTGTGATGCATTTCTATAGAAAACCCTTTGATGCACATTTCAATAGTTATGCTTTATAGGAAATTCATCTTCAATGTTTTTCTGTGGTAAATAAGATTATAAAAATGATCAAATATAATAATATAGTCCTATGAGAAATATGGTAATATCTAAACACTGACTTTGATCAATAAAACAACAAATGAAATTATAGAAAAAGAAACATGCTGTAGCATGTTATTTTTATTGATATCAGATTTGCTAATATGCTTTAAAAAAAAAAAAAAAAAGAAAGAAAGCTGAATAATTCACATCATTGTAATTCGGCGATGGTCAATTTTTTCAAGTTGTACCAAGCTAAGAAAAAGAGTTAAGGAAACCATAAAATAATTTAAAGTTGGCATTTAATGAAAATGATCCAGGCAACCTTATGAAAATGATGTTGGACCCATTTTAAATCTACTTTTTTACAAAAAGGAGCCTTTTATAAAGGTTTTAAACTTTTCTTTAAATTATCTGAGAAATTTATAAAAATTATAGAATGAAGTTTTGTACAGGTTAGAAGATTAAAGTATTATTTAGTTACTAACTGAATCAATTAGTCTATTTTATATAATAACAAAATAACTTATTAACATTATTATTATTATTATTTATCATACCTCTTTGGGCATCTCCAAATTATACACAGTATTTACACCAACTTCTAAACAAATACAAAATTCATAAAAAACATTCAAATGTACATAAATACAAACATCTACAATTTAGCACAATTCACAGATCAAACTCTCTTGAAAATCTCATCTGACAGATTCCAAAAATGTCCTTGTAGTCTCATTTCTTTCCCATAATTTTAAGAATTATCTGAATTAGAAAAATAAATCTAACTATTTAGTAGTTCTAGTTTTTGCAATCTGTCTTGTCAATAGATTTCCAGTTCAAGGAGAGAGATTAAATATTATATATTACCATATTTAGAAATTCCATTAATTATTTTGAAAGTCTCAATTAAATCCCTCCTCATTCTTCTCTCTAGCAAAGTTGTTAAACCCAAGGACTCCAATCTTTCTTTATAACTAAGATCTTTTATTCCCTTAATTAGATTGGTTACTTTTCATTGTACGCTCTCTAGTTCTAAGATTAAATTCCAGTTCCCATGCCTACCTACCAGTGCCCAAGTCCGAGTACAGTATTCCATAGGAGGTCAAATCAATGTCTTGTATTTTCTACCAATAACATATGCATCCGTTGAGAGAATATTTCTAATCATCCAACCAATTTTCTGATTCACTTTTGACACAATTGATGAAATATGATTATTAAAATTAAAGGAATTATTAAAAACTACTCATAAATCACTTTCTTCAGTTATCTTTTCGATTCCATTATTGTTTAATTTATATTCAAACTTAGCATCTATTGATATAGGGAATGTGAAGCCATTTCTTGACTTCACTTTTTGCACTCCTATAAAAAACAAATCATGGTCTTCAGTTCTTCATCCAGCCCACCTTTACTTACTTATTTATTTAAAGATTTGGAGGGAATTTATGGACACAGTTGTAAGAAATTAGAAGGTTTGGAATTTTAGTTAGTGTATTGAACATAATAGTTGAAATGCTTTTGACATGTCTGGGGTACTGTGTATGATTAATTGAGGTAATAACAAATACAAAGAGACCCAATGTGTCAAAAGCAATCATTTCAACTATTACATTTAATACACTAATAGGAAAAAAGAAAAGTAAGAATATTGTTATAGCCAATTATTGCTAAGAATAATGAGGATAATATGTGAAGAGTTCTAACATCAAAATACTGTTATCATTGTTCAGGAAATCTTGTAAATATGATACTGCAACAAAAGCTGAAAATACATTATGCAGAAACTGATTGTCTCTTTTCAGAAGCGGATTTACTTATTCACAAATTGCAATCACAACAGCATCAAAGGTTTGTGGCAATGCTGCTGAAAGTCATCTGTCTAATAATTAGCAAGCCCTCAGGGCAGTCTCCACCCAAATCAAATTATTCTTTCACTTTTTTCAAGTCAAGTAGCAAATAAACTATTTATTTAATCTATTTATTTATGTCAGATAATTTGCTTTTCTTTTGAGTAATATTTCTTGTAGTCATAACTACTTATTAAATGATTGGATCTGTTATTTTTTCTTAATAAAAAGGCAAGGCATGTATTTATTGTCTAAACACTTCGATAGAGGAGAAACTTTCAACTCTGACGTTGATACTTTAAAATACTAAAATGCAAAAGATGAAAATCATTTCTGTCGATTTTTAATGTTTGGTAAAAAAAACAAAAACACTCTTCATTTTATAATGAAAAACTTGCTAATAATGCTCCTCATTCAATTTGAATGAATGAAAGGTGTGAATGAGGTTGATGGGAAACAGAATTTGGATTATTTTTATAAATTATAATACACCAAATAGTAAATGTTGCAACTTGCAGTAGTTACAAAAAAAAAAGGTCATGGATAATAAAAGCACCAATGTTTAAGGAAGTTTGAAATTACCCCCCCCCAATACAATTTCATAAAACATTATACAACATCTAAGAACATAGAATAAATAATAAAATGGACTGATGTCTGTCTACAAATAAGAGGATACGGTTTCAGCTGTTCAGCAAAATTCTTCATGTCATCTTGAATTTGTTCCTGCCCAGCAGGAGCAACTACAGTCAGCTCTACTAAATAGGACAATGACAGAGGTTCCAAGTTCTCTACATTGTTTGGCTGCAACATCTGAAATAAAGAAAAAAACAAAAACAATCCTCAGTCAAAAGTAAAGTAGATCAGAGCAGGAAAGCATTTTTTGGCTGGGGCTGGAGAAAGATAGGCTTTATAAAAGGTGTATGGCTGAAGGAGTATGGTTTTCAAAGTCACTTAAAAAAATTATTTGATAAAAGGAATTTAAGTGGAAGTAAACAATAAAAATCTGGTAAAACCTAATATCAAAACATATGTTCTGTATAATGATATTAATAAGTTGTATGAACTAGTTTCTAAGTGAGAAATTAAACATGCTGTCATAACCTCTAGTCGACAGGAGTTGGCTTGTGCTAATTTTAGAAGCACTTCCTGCTTGTCTAAACAGTTGATCTTGGCGTGAACGTCAACATCTGGAATTTGCCACACTTTTAGGACAAGACTGGTCATACCTATTAGGCGTCTCCTAAATCAGTGCCATATCTAAAAATCAGCTAAATCTTCTAAATGCTAACCACACTCTATTCTATTTTTCCTCCCTATTGTCTCAACTACTAACCAGTACTAAAGCCACTAACTAATGCTAATACTTAAGAAGAAACAGATGAACTGAAAGAACGGACTGATCACTTTGTGTTTCCACAAAAAGGTAGGTTCTCTTTTATATATCTTGTTTGACTTTGTGACTTCCTTTGAGTCATGCTATTTTATAAAGAATGCAAAATGAAAAGTTAAGATAATGAGTATTTCATAAATGATCAAAACAACTAGAATCATCCATCACAAATAAAGATTATAGCAGAATTATCCTGATAAAAAAACGATTTCTTTCTTTTTTTCATTAGTTGAAAAAGTTAGGAATTTGAGGGTTTAGAGGAAGAAAAATAATGACCTAATCTTTGCTTATTCTAAGTTGCCAAAATTTGTTACTAAGTTACCTCTGCAGAATCTAAATTTTCTTGTCTCAGGAGCTTTTCTCCAAATGGAGAAGGCAGATAAGTAGGTTGTCAGCATGGCAAAAGGTTTTCACTTTAAGAAAAACAAAAGATTTTTGATAAAAGCAGAGTTTTCTCTTTTTTAACGAATGACGCAAAAATATCATTCATTTTCTGCCTCTACATTTTCCACTACAAAAACTACAGCAGAAGAGAATGATAATTTCAAGAAAAATTAAAGCATTAGATGTCATTTTGTAAATGAATTCTAAATTGGAGGAAAGGAAAGAATTTTATGAAACAAGTTTCAAATTTTTGATGTTGTATTTTCCATTTAACGCAAGAGAAACATTTCAGATCTTTCCAGCAAGAAAAGATCATGAAGTACTAATCTTTCATTAAATATGAAATTGTTGTGTTCAAAATACTACATCATTATGTGAACTGAGGAATCTACAGAATCTTAGACCTTGAACACCTAATATTGTTTTCATAACAAATGAAAATTGTGATATTGAAGAAATAACAGCTTCTATTGCTTTTAATAATTGATGGTTAAACTTGTTTATGGTTCTAACAACTCAATACAACTGGAATCTTAAATCCAAATTCAAGTTCACTGATAAATTGTATTATTATATACAAAGATATGCCCTACAAATGGTAATGGACAGCTCTACCTAAGTAAATGCTGGTGTCACTACACAATATTTATATTATCACTGGAAGATCTATACACAACAAGCATCACTAGGTTTTCTTTCTAAATATTGATGCGTGTACATACTCTGAAGATCTTTGATACAGTCACTTTCATTCTTCCCTTGTGGAAAAAGTAGCCCTTGATCACATATTCATAGTCCAACCTGCAAAAAAAATGATTAAATATTTATTAGTGGCTATGTCTCAAGCACTTTAAAAAAAAAAATAAATAAATAAATAAATAAAAATCCACTCACTATTTTAAAAACGTAATTAAAATTTAGTTCTTAATTTTTTCCTTGTTTTTGTTAGAAAGAAAAAACACTAAATTTTCATCTAAATAACAAGAAAAACAAATTTTCCATAATTTACAAAAAAAACAATCATTATGTGCCAATGAGGTGTTCACATGTGTTGACAAGTGGAAGTAAAGGCTACTGTAAATATGGCACTCAAAAGGGCCATCAATATGAACCATTTGTAACTGAGTTAATTTTCAAACACTGGTTAATCCTATAAATATTTATACTGTCGAAAAGAGTAAAACCGTGTTTTTGTTTATTGGTAATCACAAAAAAGGGAAAAATTGCTTTCAAAAACTTTATTCTGGAACTCTGGTCTCAATGGAAAGAACACCTAATCTCAAACATGTTCTCACAAGAAATAAAATGAAATATTTTATGTTAATGAAGTTAAAAACTTTCACTTCAAGAAAGCCTAACAGTAATAAACCCTTGAAAGACTTTATACAGGTTGTATCGAGAATTGTGCCTAGAATGACTCTTTCAATTAGTTAAACATTAAACAAAAAACAGCGGAGCCTTTGGTTGGACTGAGATCCCATACTTACAAATCAGTATTTTTCATCATATCATTATATTTAATTAATCAGTATTGTTACATTTTAATAACAAAATCCTAGTCGCGTACATATTTTAACAGTGTAAAAAGTTGTTATATTGTATAGAACCAGAAATATTTTTTGAAAATAGATGTTTTCAAAAATATTTCCAGATCTATAATTTTTATATCAGATTGTTCTGCAATCTTTCTTCTTACTAATGGCACAAAGATTTTGAGAGTTTGGGTTTTTTTTCATCAGGTGTCAATTACCTGCTGACATTTTTGTTCAATGAATGGACATATCCATTTATTAGAGATTAAAAAATATTATTTTGTTATAATCTGACTTTCATCAACAAGACTAAAAAATACAATAATAAAAAGAGTAATATAACACTGTTTTTTGTCTTTTTTAGGGGCAGAAGAATTATAATGATTACAAACCATTGCAGTATTTTATTTCTCTTCAAGAACAAAACATCTTGAAAAAATTGAATTATTTTAAGTTCAAAAATGATAGATTGAATTACTACACTCACAAAATTTGTACAATGAGGCACATTATTCGTGTGTAGATGAATATTTTATTATCATGAAATTTAGTTTTAAAGGAGAAAGGTGTTAATTTTTTTATTTCAACTTTTATTACATAAGCACCAAACATTTTTATTAAAATCCAATCATTAGTGTTTTCCACATAAAAATGTTCTAATGTAAATTATTATCTTTACTTTTTGTATACATTGTAACAACTTTTTACATTATTTTCAAAAATATTTCCAGTTCTATAAGGTGTACACAAATAATGTTTACATTAATCTCAGCACATTTTCACTTGGTTAGTGGCACTGAATTTCTCTCAAAGATTTAATCAAATAATACATAAATGAATAAAGAAAAAAAAAATAAGGAGAAGAAAGTTTCACCTGAATCCCATTTCATTGAGAAAAGTGGCAACATTGTCTGATGTGCTCACATCAACATATGTTCTGACAAGTGTGTGACGTGTTTTATCTCCAACCTCAGCTTGGCCAACATAACGCAGATGCCTGGACACAAAAAGTACAGATTTATTTAGAATTAGTTTTCAGCTTTAAAGAAATTTGAAGTTATTATGCAAGATATTTTGTAAATATTTTGTAAACTAAAAATGAATGGTTATTCCCAAAATCATATTTAAGTTCAGTCTCAACATTTTCAAAGTGTTTAAAAAAAAGAAAAGTATAAACAATCTTCAATAAAGAGATTTTGCTGCCTCTGATATTGAAAATAACATTGACGATGATGATGTGCTGTAACTTTTTTATCCTACTCCCATGATAACATGACATCTTCCATCAGTGATAAATATTATGGATCACGAACTGTAAAGTTCATTAGACCATGTTAAAGATATTTAATTTAATTATGTATTTATTACAGTTGGAATTGTTTACAAATTTAATTTTTTTTATGATTTGTCAGAGAATGCACCTATATTTATTTGAACCCGTTGTGTAACAAAGACAGAAATATGACTGACCAGGGAGCATTTGGGGCCTTTAAGCTATGCCTGACCCTAAAAAACACTGGCTGAATGTTCTGGGCAGTTGAACCACCTGAAATGAAACAAAAAAGCATTAATAAACTTTTAGAGAAATAGGAGAAAAGTTTAATTTGTTTTTAAATCAAGACCAGGGGAAACAAAACTTTACATTAAAATGAATTATGTCCTTATTAAAACATAATAGTACTTTTATCTTCTATGCCTACTTTTTCATATACTGTCAAAATTGTTTCTAACAATCATTATTTCACAGGGACAGCCTTATCTTTTTGATTATTGAACCCGTCAATGAATGTGTAAAAAATGTGTCGAAAATTGTTTGTATATGGTGGGGGAGGAGCAGAGATAAATGTGTGTATGTCACCATTTAAAAATGTTTACAATTTTAATTACAATATGTGGCACTTTCAATCCATAAAACCTTCCTTTCCTAAGGTAATTTGTCAGTTTTTAAAAAAGTTCATTTTTGAAGGTTTTAGAATTTTTTAATTTTCACATAATAATATTTCGTGTTATGGGAAATAAGCGAATACTTCGAGGCCTTATGAGTGTAGGAAATAATTCCACAAGAGAAAACGAATGGCCTCCATTTTGTGTCTCTACAGACAATGGAACGGTGCATGGCTGGGCGAAACGTATATGAAGATCGTGCGATGCCCAGTCGTCAGAATCCCCCCTCTCGGCCTGTTAGGAATGCAGAGACAGATACGGAACGACGTCAAACCGCCTTGGAATCAGAGTTGTCCTTCTCCTAGACTGGTTGCCTTCCCAAGGCTAGAAAGCCCATTCTGCCCTGCTATTTTACCCATAGCGGGGGGGGGGGAGACGAGAAGGATTCATGTTTTTCTCAAGGACATTAATGCGAAGTGAACATACACCATCGACCGGAGTTTGAACTCGGGTCGCCGATTCCATTGTCCGCGCCGTCACCGCTAAGCCAAATCGCACCTCCCTACAAGAGAAAATAACTATGTTAATTGCATGAACAGAGTCGCTTCCCTTGTTAGAAATGCTTTCCAACAAAAGCGTAGTAAAACAAAAAAAAATTAATAAAAAGATCCATGTAAGGATCTTTTATTAATTTTTTCTTCTTCTCTCGACCCCCCCCAAAAAAACCAAGATACTTGTCATTACCGTAATGACATTACGAAATGAAATTCCAGACATTTTTTAGCACATTGTAGGCCCGGAATTTATTGAACCATTTTTTTCAATTTAACATAATAACTAATGTAAGGATTCAGTTCAGCATTATAGTTACATTGTAAATAGAACACCACCCTTTAAAACCTTGAATTTCTTTTTTTTCAAGCTGACACTTTTCCAAAACTAACGGTCTTATTGATTAAAAGCACAAACACATTTTTTTAATACGAATTTCGAGATTATCAGCGAAAACCAATCTTAAACAAGTAAACATCCTACAATATGATTTCCAGTGATAATAAAGAAAGTGTAATTTAAACGAAATGAACTTACGTAGAGCAAAAACTAATTCGTGATCATGAAAACTTTCATAATCGTTTTCGGCATTGTCACACAAACCGCGCAGTCGATTCAAAAGAACATCACATGAATTGTCAACAACACTTCCCTGGAGTAAATATTCGTGGAACGGCGATGCTGTATGTCTGTGGGTCGATACAGATCCTTCCATTTTTGTTCACGAAAGAAAAAATATAAATCCGAATATTCAAACTGTTCACATAGAATCCAAAATCTGAGGAATTAGTTTCATGAAACCAGCATGTGTTTAAAAAAAAAGAAAACACCAACACGGTGTACCTCTAAACTGTATTCCCGGTGATAACTTTAATAAGTCCCACTTAGAAAACATGCCAGAGTTGTCTTTCTTTCCATTTTCTTTTGTCTCTTACCTTTTCTTCTTACTTTATTGTACTATTCTTTGAAAAAAGTGATTAGTATTCAGTGATTCGAATCTAGTTCCCGATTTCGCAGCAGCAGCAGCAGCAGCAACAACTTTTTCTTCTTCTTCTTCTTCTTCTTCTTCTTCTTCTTAAAACTTAATAAAAATGTCCTAACAAATATCTCTTTAAAAATGGAATGAATATATTACACATTAGCAATAACAATCCACTTTATCTACACGATTGACAGATCACATTACTTATTCAAAATTATACACAAAACGGGGAGAAGGATGGTATAGGTTAATCCGGTCTAGCTGGGTATCTTATGAGTAATAATTGCAACAAACAAATGTACGTACTACTAACGCCAAAAATGAAAATATTCTAAAATTTTAACGGCGTTTTAAGAATAAAAATATTCCAAAACACTCGAAGAAACAAATGTACACATTCCATCAAAAATGATGGCATGTATGAAATTGATATTTTCTTAAGTCCAAACTATTATTAGAAGATTTTACATGCGTCAGATGAAACGAAATATACTGCTATAAAAGTTTCGTTCATTGTCTACTGCAATGTTTTTGTCTAATTCATTTCATTTTTACAGTTGCTGACCTAGATACGGTAGCAGTTACAATACTCGTTTTTGGCGTTAGTAGTACTCACATTTCTGTGACGTAAGCAACATGCCAAATCCCCAAGAAATACAAAAAAGAAAGATAGAGTCATCGGGATGTTGAAAATGGCCTAAACAACCGAAACATGTACATCCATCAGAAAGTATACATCAAACCAATATACAAGGCGGAAATTTTTGAATTAAACATTTTTAATGTTTTTTAAAAGTTTGA
>VCCN01001601.1:4350700-4361197 GCA_006491835.1 Architeuthis dux
TTACTATTTACGTATATCGGTGTGTTGTTCGGTTTCGCATACCTTTCATATGTCTTAGTATCTTGCACAATTTTCTACCAAGAACCGCTGAAAAGAGCAATGTTAAAAATACTTGGGGCTAGATTTTCAAGTTGGCGTCTTGATTCTTTCATGTTCTAATCTGTGGTTGAAATGGAGTGGGGGCGGTATGCCGGGATACAGCATATACCTACATCTCAATGTCCAGGTTTTTTGTATGTTCAATGTCTATTAATGGAGACTTTAACATATACCCAGCCCCCAAATTCCAACTTTACCTTATACCCTCGAGAATTAATTCCACAATCGGTAGACTTTGGACTGTGTAAATGCTGAATACCTAGCTTCACGGCTGTAACTTTTGATGCCAAATAGATACAAATTGACAAGAGGCACTGTTGGAAAGCTGGCGTAATTGTCTTTCTAACGGTATATATATGTATACAAGAGGTCCATTTGTTTCAGAAGCCCATTAGCGTAAATTATTAAATGCAGTGACGTAGCTGAAGATTGTTATTGTATAATGTTAGTAGAAATGCAGTAGGTGAATTACTAAAGGTTTTTGGAGACCCCACCCGTGGGAAATCACACCCAACGCTCAGGTAGGTCCTTTTATCAGCTTCTGGAAAGTGGACGATTCACTTTTCGTTTTCGGCTGTAAGTTTGCACTCCCAAGAGATACGAATTAACAAGATACACTGATGGAAAACTGATGATATGTATATTCATATAGCTGCATCAAGAATTAATTCCCCAATACATAGAATTTGAGCTGTGTACTTGAACATTCCTTGAACAATGCTACATACTTAGCTTCACGTTTTCGGCTGTATTGTATGATACACCGTTCGAAAGCTGATGGAATTCTCTTTCCAACAATATATATATGTACACACCTCCATCAAGAATTAATTTAACAATCCATTGATTTTGGCCTATAAAGTACATATATACCTGAAATTCCCTTGTAAAATATTGAATACCTAGCTTCACGTCTTCGGCAGTAGCTTTTCATGCACAACAGCTACAAATTGTGTACATACACCGTTGGAAACTTGATGAAATTCTCCTTCCAACGATGTATGCATGTACATAACCCCCTCAAGAATCAATTCCACAATCGATAGACTTTGGATAGTGTACTTGCAGTTTTTTCGTAAAATACTGAATACTTAGCTTCACGTTTTTGGCTATAACTTTTGATGCCAAATAGATACAAATTGACAGCTGATGAAAGCTAACGAAATTATCTTTCTAACGATATATATATGTATATACCTTCCTCAATAATTAATTCCACAATCCATAAAACCTGGGCTGTGTACTTGAAATTTTCTCGTAAAATGCTGAATACCTAGGTTCACGTTTTCGGCTGTAACCTTTCATGCCCAGCAGATACATTTTTATGGTAAGAGAAAGTGTATTTATGTCAATTGGGAGACGACATATGAAAGTCTGTTTTTTCTTGTTGTGTGTCAGCGGCCATTTTGCTTTATGCAAATGAGGTAGTTCTTCCCAACTTTATTCTTGGAAACGTCTTTTCTGAAAGAGGACATTCTAATGTACCCTAAACGTAGAATCATGGGAGGGGGGCGGTGCACGGTAACCCCTGCTGGCCCCCGGACTAATATAGCTAGGCAGAGCATTTTAGAAAATGTCCCGATGATCATTTGGGGGCATTTATTCTGATGTCAGATGGAAAGTAGTTATGGTAGCTTAGAACGTTGAAAATTTAAACTCTAAATATAAATTCAGAAAAAGGTGAATTACTTAGAGAGAAAATAAACTAACTGGTCTATTGCGATAAGGGAATAATACAAATCACGGTTTATTGACATTGGAGAATAAAAATTACTGATAATGCAATTCTTTCGCGATTAACGAACATTTTTATGACACACCATCGATAATAGCATCATGGTCTATACCAGGGGTCTCAAACTCAAGGACACAAAAGGCCATTACGTCCTGGGGAGAGGCACAGCAAGCCAAAAGTGAGATGGGGGAGGCGTGATTTCCACCAGTTATAATGCTAATCTGCAATACAGCTGATATGCTTCTATTTATTTATTAATCAAAATGTATATTCATATGATAGTAAGTGGGATATGTAAATTAGTACAAAATGGGAATAACAATAATATTAAAAAAATATAGAATTCTAATTACCTTCATTTGATCCCAACCAGTTCATGGATGATTTCTGGCAACCAGGGATTCTATGTTCGGCTTCAAATCGCGTAAATTAGCGGTTGAATTTTTGTTAACGAACATACCCGTAGATAACACTGGATTTAATATATAACCTTTCAATTAAATCAAAAAGCTCTGTCCTCTCATCATATATGATGTAAAGGAATTAAGGATGTCTAATTGAAATTCTAGTTGTTAATAAACAATTCGAATCGAATCTTAAGTTCAAATATCTCTTACTAGCTTTAATTGTGTATCAAACCACTAAGGATGGCACAGTAAGTCTTCCCTTCCCAACAGATTTCATTTGTCGTAAATCTGATTATATGTCAATTGAACATTAATCTATCTATAGTCTTTTTTTTAAATAATAAACTTGTCTTCCGATTTAAAACCAATACACAATAAATGCTTTATTGGTTTCTCCTTGATGGGAATCTATTGGAAATATTATTTGTATCACATTCCTCGAATTTCCTTCCTGCCCCCCAAATAAAGTTAAGGGGTTAAAACTGAACAGTTTCCCATTGGTTGAGAAAAGGGGCCTCCCCCTTTTGGGGGATTGAACTGCTAACCTTCATTCTGATTTTACATCTACTCCAAACTACACAGCAAACATGTCAGGAAGAGGCAAAGGATGAAAAGTTAAGGTAAAGATCAAGACCCTCTCATCCCGTGCCGGACTTCAATTCCCCATCCACCGTCTTCTGCATAAAGACTACTATGCCAAGAGGGTCGGTGCCGGTGCCCCCGTTCACATGGCCGCCGTCATAAACAACTGACCATGCCGCTGAGATTCTCGAATTGGCAGGAAATGCTGCCAGAGACAACAAGAAATCCAGAATCACGCCACAACCGGCCAACTGAAATGACGAAGAACTAATGAACATTGTTAACTGGAGTTAGCCACGACATATGTGAGTGTTTCTCCACGCGAAATCCCACCTTTTTCGCACCCCCCAAACCCCCAACAACCAAAACAACCCTACCGTCCCTCTATATCTTTTATCTATCCTTTTCTCTTCTTATCTAATAAAGATTGGATTATCTCGAACCAAAAAACCTGTTGCATTGTTATTCTTTCTCTCACACTTTGAGTCCGTATGATCCCGTTCGCGCTAACAAATCACCCTATGGAAGAGAGCTGGTTCTCTCTTCCAAACTGGAAACTACCAAGTACTTTTGCAGAACGCAAAGGTAACTAATCTAATGTATGTGTCTGTCTACTATTTAAAATATTTTTTTTTATAGTGAAGGCATAGTGAATAACCTACTCTAGCCAATTTTTGGGAATCTATTATTTATCACCTCATTTCGGTATATCATCTCTTGTAAGGCTTACATTTCCCCTTGATTGTTAGCAAAATCCTCATTTTGTTTTCTTTTCGTTCTCTTTGACTTTCTCAACATTAACAATAGGTATTGTTTTTTTTTAATTCCTACTTCACGTACTTGTAAAATCTTCTATAAGTATTCTATACAAACGTTACAACGGTTATACTTTTTATGCCTGCCAGAGGGCAATTATATAATGTAATGCTTTTATGCACGCCAGATAGATAGATAGAAATTTAATGGTTTAAAATAAAAAATGTCTACTGCATACGGTTAAACAAGGAGGTAATGATTCGGTTTTGCTAACCTAATAGACACACAAAGTAAGGATCCAGTTAAGCATTACATTTACATTGTAAATCTCCCCCCACACATACATTCACAAAAATTAAAATTTCTGGAAGAAATGAACATCGTATTCATTCTAAGCAAATACAAATACATAAGAAATATATTTTTCCTATGAATTTCGCTTGCCTAGCGGATCTGGTGTGCATAAGAAGTGCACAAAAAGTACCTAAAATATTTTGGGACCGCAATATTGAACTTGTACCCTTACGTTTTCGCCACGCTGAAACTTATTTTGACTCTCACCTTCAAAGTCTGGGGGGCAAGGACATCATTAATTTGATTATACAGTTGGATCTGACATAGAATTACATATACAGGCACCTACAACTCGGCGCGATTTAGAGGTAGATTATATTGGTCCATACATTTTTGAAAATGATAGCTGAAAACAAAAATAGAAGGGCCCCAAGAAATGTTATGCACTTGGCCCATCAATATCAAATTCGGCACCTGTCAGTTGCACAGAACTATTCAAACTTTATTGTATGACAGCCAGGGCCGGTTTAAGGCGTTTAGGGGCCCTAGGCACTGATACAATTTGGGTCTCACTAATGTTTCAAATTGTGTATATTTTTATAATTTTATGATATTTAAATTTCTTAAACAATTTGAAATATACTAAACTATACATGAAATATACATTTTTCGTAAGCCCTAGACCTATTTTGACGAATTGATAATATGGCCCTGGTGACGGCCCACTATGAAATATATTTGACTTATGCAGCACACCAACTGTAAGACAAAACACATCACCGTGACCACTGAACTTTTATATCAGCCCACTCATATACGTACTCATAATCCCTATGTCCTTTCATCTGTTGCTAAAAAGATTGAGATCAAACAAAATCAAATCTAGTGACAAAACCACTAGATTGAAAACTCTGTTGTGGGAGTGGGGCATACAGGTACAGGACACGTTCAAGGAACGAAATACAAAGATTATTTTCAAAATTGATGCAGTACACTATTGTGACGCAGTTTGAGAACAACAAGCCTACCGATTAAGCACCCACTGACTGACCGGCCCACCGGCCCAATCCGACCCTGCCTTCACCCCATGCTTGGTTAATATTGAGAGCTGTTTGAGATGCACTGTGACCAAGTTTATACTCATGTAAAATGTAAGAGGATTATGCACAACTCTTCTTTTTTCAGCTTCGGATTTAAGGGTCTACACCGTCTACAGATCACTCTAAAAATAAACGGTGAGTATTAGTGGAAAGAACACATTTCAATCATTAAAACGAACTATATATATTTGTACAACATACTTCGAGGCGGCGCGTGGGAACATACAGACCCCGCAACTGGGGAGGGGGCGCCGGAGCTCTGGGGGCGCTATCGGACCTACCGTTTAAACCTTTTACTTTTGTCAGGGGCGCAAATTTAATAATGGCCTAGCGCCGCCACTGAATATACCATAGTAATGTTGTAGGACACGACTAAAAGTTGGTATCTAGAATTGGCCATTATTTTCCGAACAAACTAATATATACACATCAGACACATAACCATTACAATCATTGCTAAAAACAACTTTAACTCTAATTTGAAGCCAATATGATCCAGTTAATAAAAAAAGGATATTTCAAAAATCTGTATTAAAATTTCAGTAGCCTGTATCAAAGCTTCACGCAAACAACGATTTGGAGATTTGGTGTCAGCAGACAATCTTATATTATGTCTTCTAATAACAATCACAAGTACAACTAAGTATAGGGAATGACTTGTCAACGATGCTTCTACTGAAAGGCAAAGGAACACCGTCTTCGCTAGACACTCCCACGTTTGTTGCTTTCGATAATTAAAATTCTATTGTCATAAGATTTGTCCAAGACACACAGAGTAAAATCAAAATAATATTTTATCAGATGGACAACGATAGATGTCCACTTTAAAGAGCCTATATACTAATCTACGTACGCTTATGTCAGCGCCAAACACTCATTTTAAAACGGTAGTTGGGCCTAGTTTGAACGAGTATAGTTGAAACTTAATTAAATTACCTTAAAAGCGGAATGAGAAAAATCTAGCCCCGTGGATTGAATGAAGGCTTAGGTTCGAATTCCCAGAAGGTTACCAACTACGACAGACACCCGAAGAAGGCCGGAGAGGAGGGTACAACGACCAAAACGTTGTGACTTTAACAACCAAGATGAGGACAGTAGTGTATAATAATGACAATTCCTCATCTCAGGAATTCAGACAAAAAATTAAAAGAACAAGACGACATTTCTTTTCTTTTGATGAGGATTAATTAGAATTGGCTTACGTTGAGTTAGTAGATTGGCTTATATATATTTCAACAGAAATGATACCTTTCTTTTAAATAAAAAAAGTGCTAGCCTTTCACCTTACCCAGAAAAATAGGAGAGAAGTGATTTCTTGCATCGTGCCCTGATAATTGCTAACGCAGAACTATCAGATTTTCAAATCTCTAAAATTAATGCAGAAGTGTAAATTCTAAAAGATGCCAATATCTTCTTCATATTAATAGGAGCGTTAATCAAAACGTTCAGCAAATTCTTGTTTTGACTAATTCAACTGTTCATCACGCAAGGCTAAATGAAGTGTTCAGCAATGATGCAATGTAATTCAAACAAAGAAAAGTGAAAGAGGCTTTGAATTTGGATTGAAAACCATTCGCTTCTGAAAGGGAAACAACTCAGCAACGCATTGTCATTATCCTTAATTTATCTTCCATTTTTGCAACGGAAATATTTCAAAATTCACTGTTGTCTCTACTGTGGCTTATTTTTGTTACTACTGCTTATTCTCACAATAACTACTTCTTTTTCTTCTACTCGCTTCCTTTCACCACAGCTTCACATTTCCTCCACTTGGAACCGGCGGATTTATCTTGAGGGACAAAGACTAGGTCTGTTCGTGACAAGGTCATAATATTTGCAATAAGTAGTGAGTTTCTTCCATGATAAAAGTAAACATATTTCAAGCTCTGATAAAAGAAAATATATTTTAAATAAATAACTCCATTTATTTTGCCATGTCTAGCTCATGGCTATTATTTTGCGTGAGAAAGATTCTAATTTTAGATGAGACATGGAATTTTGATAGATTAAATTCACCCACTGCAGCCATTCTCAACCTTTGGGGCCAAGACCCCCTCAAAATCTATTCTCAGGTTCCAGTTCTCAATCAGGGTTACAACACGAACATATAGACAGCAGTTCATTTTTTTTAGTCTATGGCCTCCTTCAAATGTGGCAGGAGAGAATGACTGTACTAAAGTACACTCTTTCACCAACAATAGTACTTGTAAAATCAGTGATACTAGTCATATATGAGACAAGCCTGTTATGAATGAACGTTGATGTTGTAGAAATGTTGCAGAGATGTTAATGCAGTCGATGCATTTTCGTCTTGCATGTCATGTGAATTCAAACAAAGATCATTGGTTTTTAATTATACCAATTTTCTGTTCTCCTTAATTCCTTTAATTTTTCAGTTTCTATTCAATCGTCACTATTACAGTTCTATTCTGTCTGTCTCTCTGTCCCTGTATGTCCCTGTCTCTCTGTCTCTCTCTGTCTGGCTGTCTGTCTGGCTCGCTCTCTCTCTCTCTCTCTCTCTCTCTCTCTCTCTCTCTCTCTCTCATATTCAAATCATTTATGGCTTCATATCTTTCTCCGTTCACATTTCGTGTTCCCCTCAGAACAGAAATATAAATATGACAAAACGGGCTCATACAAAGTATAAACTCTGTTTCACTATCAGAGTGAAAAATTGAAAATCTACTCTGATATTAATGAATCTTCAGGTGGAAAATGATCTTAAAAATGTATACCTGGTCTTATATATATCCTGATTTTTTTTTCTCCCTTAATTTCTTACACCAGCGTTCTTAAATTTGAATTTCAGAATTATGTATACGGTTGGTCTTGGTAATTGTTTTTTTTTAAATGTATTTACGGTTGTTTATAATGCTTTAAATGTTAAATTATTTAGGCTGTTTAAAAAAATGTTAAGCTTTAAATTATTGAGGTGTATTTTGAATATTAATAACAAATGATTAACATATTTAAGTTATCAATGGTTATGAAAAGTAAAAGAATACTACGTACATGTAGTAGTGTAAGTTTTACGCTTTATATGTTAGTAGTTAAAGTTGTTGTCTAGTTTATTATTATCGAAATGTTTTAGTAAGAAGTTTCGTCTATGCCTGCACTTATTAAACAGCTCATTTCGAGAATTTAAAAGAAGTTGTTCATTCGGGAATTCAATGATATTTAATTTTTCTTCTAAACATAAATAGCATCTTTGTGCTGCGTTTTTACATTCCGGTGTCGCTATAATAAATTCCCATCTGACGATAGGCGTCAGGTTTTAATCTTTTAGTTTCCAGACAAATTTGGACAGTGATGAGTTATTGCTATATCTTATGTTATTAACAACTTTATATGATTGTTAAATCTAATTTAAAACTTGGTATGCGAAGAGCCTATGTAAAATCTATGGTCATTAGGTTTTTCTATTGAATTCACAGTCGCCATGTATATCACTCTCGGTGTGTTACATTTGTCTTCTTCTTCTTCTTCTTCTTCTTCTTCTTGTATAATAATAATAATAATAATAATAATAATAAGCAGAAACTACCATCACTGACCTCCCCCCCCCCAGTAATACTTCAACAAGCAGGGGCAGGTCAGGAAGAACATACCGATAAAATATTACAGATGGTGACAAGCATTCGACACAGATTGGAAACCATAAATGAAATTCCCTTTGAAGAGCGACCACCAATTCCAAAGGTCAACATGGACCGCAAAACCAAAGAAGCAATCAAACTTGCAAACGAAGCCATTGAAAACATCAAAGACGATACGGGAAAGCCAATGTGCCTGACCGAAATCAACCAACTCATATATGAGTCTACCATAGCAGACGCAGCAGGAGTAAGATCTAAACAAGAACAAAAAGAAAAAAGAAAACCACCAGCATGGAAAGAAAAAATCAAGAACGAAATAAAAAGACTGCGTGGTCAACTATCACTCCTAAGTGAGTTAGAAAAAGACTCCAATATAAAGAAAACAAAATCATCAAAGAAGATACCAAAAGACACTACCGAGAGCTGGACAAAAACAAAATAGACGTCTGCGTACCACCTAGTACCGAAGCGGTTGAGGAGTTCTGGAGTGAAATCTCACAACGAAAGAGCTTCCTGGATCCAACAACAACAGGACCTTTACAAACACGTAGAGACGCAACGATGGTCGGACATCCACATCACAGAAACCACTGCTGCCATTAGCAAGGCCAAAAACTGGAAAGCACCAGGGATTGACAAAATCGCCAATTTCTCTACCCAGCATCCACGAAGACCTCACATGCGCCTACAATGACATAATCGAGAACCCTGAGAAATACCCCAAATGGCTTACATGGGGAGTCATGTACCTGCTCCCAAAGACGGAAGAAACACAGAACCCGAAGAACTACAGGCCCATCACCTGCATACCAACAACGTACAAGATCCACACCTCCATCATTACGGAGAGGATCTACAGCTTCCTTGACGAACACAACTTGATCCCACCAGTGCAGAAGGGGTGAAAGAAGGGAAGCTATACAAGGCGATTCTGCAAGTGGCCAAGTCGAGGAAAAATAACCTATCAACAGCATGGATCGACTATAGGAAAGCATTTGGCAGCGTGCAACACTACTGGATAGAGAAAAGCCTCGGGATCTACAGAGTATGCCCCAAAAGTATCAAATTCATTACGGAGAGCATGAAAACCTGGAAGACTACCTTAAACCTCAACCATGCAGATGGGTCACTAACATCGAGACCGATCAACATCAGAAGTGGGATCTTCCAAGGGGACTCGTTGTCACCTCTGCTCTTCTGCCTAGCACTAGCGCCTCTAAGCAACCTGTTAAACAGCAGCAGCTACGGGTACGCCACACAGAACGGGAAGGTGAACGACCTTTTCTATGTAGACGACCTGAAGACATTTGCCAAGGACGACAACAAACTAAAAGCCCTACTCACCATTATCAAGACCTTCAGCGATGACATCAAGATGGATTTCGGGATAGAAAAGTGTGCCAAAGCCACTTTCAGGAGAGTAAAGCTGACCAAAAATGTGGACATAGACCTTGATATCAACACCACGATCAAGGGACTAGACCAGGGTGACATATACAAGTACCTAGGGGTGAACGAAGGAGATGGCATACAACACTCAACCATGAAGGAGAAGATCCGGAAAGAGTACTTCAGGAGAGTGCGTATGATACTCAAAAGCGAGCTTAATGCGGTCAATAGGCTCAAAGCTATAAACACCCCAGCGATACCTGTAGTAACATACAGCTTCAACATCATCAACTGGAAGCTGGATGACATCAAGAGACTGGACACCAAAATATGGAAAATGCTTACCAAGGAGAAGATGCATCACCCGAAAGCAGATGTCGACAGGCTCTACCTACCAAGAGCGTCAGGTGGACGGGGCCTAGCCCAACTTGAACTTACGTTCAAGGCCACCACTATCGGGTTAGATGCATACTTGTCAAAAACAGATGATCCTCGCTTCCAAATAGTAAAACACCAGACACACTCCATAAAAAAGAGGC
>VCCN01001601.1:4388097-4399190 GCA_006491835.1 Architeuthis dux
TTGTAAAATCCTGAAATACTTATAAATTAATGTTTTAGGGTATAATAAAGTGGATCTTTGAATTCCTCTTTTTCCTTGGAACATCTTTTTTCTGAAAGAGTACATCCTAAGGAACATCCTAAAAGTAGAATCATTGGGGGGGCACGGTAGCCCCTGCTGGCCCCCGGACTATCTCATTAGGCTACGGACTTATTGATGTTTTTAAAAGATCCTCACAACTTTGTAACTAAACTACAAGTTGCTCACACCAGGCCAAGAGAAATCATGATAGGAGTCAGAGTTATGTGTAGGGTTTGGGGTTTCGTGTTGGGGACGAGCGATAAAGACTTAGCATTCTGTGCAAGAAAAAAATGCAATTTAGTTTTATCTTTTTGTGGCGTTGGGGGGGGGTAGTACTTTAAAATTATGGACGTTAGCGTTTAGTTGGGACTAACGAAAAAGACCCATACATTTTATAAGACACAAGTTTCAACTAACTGAACTAAAAAGATTAACATTTGCACCAATTGAAGAAGTAACTGTAATTATTACTGTTTATCGATTCAGTTTTCTTGCCGTTTTTTTAAAGTTGCTCGCTCTATTTTTTAATTTGCTCGCTCTATTTTTTAATTTGCTCGCTCTATTTTTTAAGTTGCTCGCTCTATTTTTTAAGTTGCTCGCAGTAGGTTTTGATTTGCTTGTATTAGTCTTTAATTTGCTTGCTGTAATTTTTTAACTTGCTCGGAAAAGGTATAGTATACAGAAAGAAAAAGTATTTATGCAAAAAGATTATAGATATTTTTAAAAATAAAAAATAGAATAAGAATCAAAGCAGTTAATTTGAAAACTAACAAATATTATTTTATTCTTTAATATAGTATCAAAGAGTGTAATCATCACATATTTACCAGAACTAAATAAAAATAAATATTTCATAAATATTTTGTGAATAAACTTCATGAATTCGACATGTATGTAAAGTCTGAATGAAGTGTTGAAAATAATGTCCTTTTGTCTTTTATAAGAATAGTCAAAATGTTCTCTTCCACTGTTTGGCAACCTAACAAAACATCTTTATAAAATATTTACACACTGAGTAAAGATGGCGGAGATATTATACTGTAAAACGACAAGTTTGAAAAGATCTCCAACGTGAAAAGATTGTTTGTCGTGGTATTGTAGCCAGAAGCGAGCCAACACTTTTTCACAATTCAATTGATAATCCTTTAATTAATCATTATTGATTGAATCATCTTCCTATTTGCGTGCGTGTGTGTGTGTGTGTGTGTGTGTGTGTGTGTGTGTGTGTGAAAGATATCAAATAGAGCCAACAGCAATATTTCAAATTTGGTGTTATTGCTATTTTATGTTATTGACCATAACGTATATCTAAAAATGCTATCACCCATAAAAGACGTGTATCAGTAGTTCAATCTGAATTAGTAAGTGCTTCAAGGAGACGAAATCTGTTCCAAACTCGACAATGAGCAAATGCCAAGTCATTACAGAATAACTGAGTAACCAAACACCGTGTTATTCGTCAATAACTTTTGTTTGAAATTTACCAATACAACTTAGTTGTCTATTTCACAAATAACTAGGTTGACCATCGACCTCATTTTTGTCTCAGCTTAAGTTTACTTTCGTTATCCCTTCGTTAGTTTCTAATGAAGGTCTTAATTAGCTCATCCACGGCATGTCGACTTCTTAAAAAGCAATCTGAAATTGTGACTACACGTATAAATAATTATTTGTAACAAGAAATGAGTGGGCGTTATTTTGTCTCTGTTGAACTCACATGCTATTTCCTTAGAAACAATTCTAATCGCTTCCCGTAAACTACATTTTACTTATGCATCATTGCACGCTGACTGTATCCGTAGATAAGCCTCACAGCCATTAACTCCATTTGTCTTTTCATTGATGTTATAGGAAAGGCTTTCTCAGCCAATAAACACTATATTTGGACTGAATAGATACGAGGAAAGAAATCCAGGATTTCATGAAAATGAGATCGATAGTTGGGCGTTGCGTGGCATCTTTTGCCTCCCAGCCAAAAAAATCTCTGCCAAAT
This sequence comes from Architeuthis dux, assembly GCA_006491835.1. Taxonomy (NCBI): domain Eukaryota; kingdom Metazoa; phylum Mollusca; class Cephalopoda; order Oegopsida; family Architeuthidae; genus Architeuthis; species Architeuthis dux. The sequence goes on from VCCN01001601.1 coordinate 4,390,151, forward strand.
ATATGAAAACAACACTAAGAAATACAGATGCACATAATTATTTCGCGACAACTTGATTATACTCCAATATAGGGAAACGAAAATAAAAACAAATGCCAAATAAATCAACTCGCAGATTTTAAGACTAAATATGAACGATTCATTGTAGTTATTTATTTCAGTGAGATATCGTGGAATTTACAAGTACAGTGAGATATCGTGGAATTTACAAGTACAGTGAGATATCGTGGAATTTACAAGTATAAAACTGATATCTAGAATTCGGGCTCTTTTGGTTCAGGTTCAAATCAGTTTGCTATGACAAGCAAAACATTGGAATGATAAATCAGTTATGTGTAGCTATTGCGTATCATAGAGTTCACCATGAGAAAGTAATAAAGTAGTTTTACTTTTCTGCAAGCAATGTATTAGTGTAGTGATTTCAAATTTCCCGTTGACAACTACTATAAAAAGTGATATTTCTTTCCGAGCACTTGCTTGTATTAATAGAATAGTTGCTGGTGTTAACATGAATTTATATTTTTTAGCAAAACTATAATTATAGAGACTGTGAAACAATATGTGATTCTGCTTCTGCCCCTTCCACTGTTTACCCGGTGGTCGTGAATTCAATCCCTGGGTCAGGTAGTGAAATCCATATACCATGGTTAAGTGGAACGAGCAGCAGCGGCATCACAAGGATGAATTAACTAAGAAGAATTATCCAAGAGTAGACTATTCTCATTCCGCTATCCATGCTAAGAGATACCTCATCTCTTAGCATGGATAGCGGAATGAGAATAGTCTACTCCCGTGGATTGAATAAAGGGTTCAGCTTACAATTTAGAATCACTTTTTCAAGACTTTGTCCAATGACGTGTGGCGCTATGAATCGGACGTGTGATAGAATTGAGTTGGATTAATAATGAATGAAGTAAAGCGATTACCATTATACTGACTGCAACAAATGATAATCGTATGAATGTTGCTGTAGTTGCATTAGGACTGAGTTGGGTGATAGAGGATTGAGCCACAAAAGCGCTCCACGTACAATATATCGCTACTTTGGAACTGATCAGGGTGGGTCATTTTTCCGCAATGTGTGAAATATATACTATTTAAATGATTTGGCAACGTTAGTCTTTTTTAAGATGGAGGCCATGTCTCAAACGTTTAATTTCATCATAGGCTCGTATATTATAAAGAGATTGGCTTTATGCAAGATTTGAGCCGAATAAAATCAGAGTGGGTAAGCGTTCCTAATAACATAGTTAACAAAAAATACCCTATATTCCTGATAAACGAAACCGCATATTTTATATAACGGATTTTCCAAATACAAGTAATATTACCGCCGTTTCTGTTATCGCATTATTCTTTCTAAGAAGAAGACTATAGTTCACAAATTCCAACTCGTTAATCGTTTGAGTTTGAATCTCGTGCCCTCCGGTTCCTTGTTTTACCCCACGATCACCCCCTAAGTCAATCATTTTGAATGTTTGCCTGTGATTATACAAATCAGGTGTTTATTAAAAGTGTTTTAAAATGTTCTGTTATGCACTTTATTTTAAAAAATATATATAATGTCTGTCTTCGTATGTATAGCAATCTCTCAATCTAGTATCATAACGCACAAGGTTTGTGGTCTTTCCCGAGGTTGTTATAATTTATTTGCCTAAATTCCACCTAGTTTTTTTTTAGTATTTTATTAATCTGCTTTAATAACTAAACCCTGAAAAAAGTGGAATAAAACATAAATAAATGGGAACGCTTCAGTGTGAATCGTTTTTAAACTACAAAATGTGTGGTCATCTCCATGGGTGTATCGAAATTTAGCCCAGAATTTTACACTGTTTTGCCCAAATTGGGGGAGTGCAGTTACCCCCTGGCTCATACGCCTATGGTAATCTTTCTTGGTTTTTGATAGTAAAAAGATCCCTTTTCTCACAGCTTAAATGAAGAATATTTTCACGAGGATTTTAAACAATTTTAATTAGACTCTGTAGCACAATTTGTAAAATTCTCTTACAAAGTTTCAAACATACCACTGAAAAGCAGCTTACTAGCAATAAAATGGCCCATTCATTCTCGATGCAACATTTGAAATGGTCTGATAATCTCTGAATCACTTGTGTTGCTTGTATGAAGAGAAAAGAGCCACATCTACAAATGTGTATAATTTATGAATTCATATACATTCATCAAATGTATATAATATAAATGAAAATGGCAGAAAATATCATAAGACGAAACAAGCTTTTCTAATAGCGCTTTATACAAAACAGTTGAAAGTCTAAAAAGCAATACGATTCACTCTTCTATCGATTATGACTTGTCCACAGTCAAAACTGTATTTAGACCATTCAGGTGGATTGGATATTTGTTGAACTTGCCATCTTTGGCGCAAGGTATTATTCAGTAGCCAATGGGAAATGAACTCACTACGCAGGAGAGAGTGCTAAACACTACAACGCAGAAAGTATTCCACTCTTGACAGCATAACAAATGTTACCATATAAACACATGAGCTTTGAAAGCATAGGATTTTCTTCCTTGGGTAAGTAAGTATGTTTTATTCATCGTTACCAATACATATAAACAATGAAATATAATATCAAAGCTGATGACATTTAGTCAGTTGCTTGATGTATCTATCTATCTATCTATCTATCTATCTATCTATCTCAGCCTGTTGATATCTATTTCATGTGACACCGGAAGTACCATTTATGTTAGGCTTCCTTGAATGATTGAAAACAGACTTCAAAGGGAATGAAATCTTTCACCTCCCATTTCACTGCAGTCAATTGATCTCTGCAAAATCCACTTCCACTATACTCAAAAGTAGAAATATCTGCAAATAGCAGGAGGGAATCTGACAGATGGGGTGGAGTTGGTGTTCGTCTGGGTGATGTTTTGTCGAAATTGATCAATATTGTGGGTGCGAGAGTTACATTTTCCTTAGTTTACGAATTGTTCCTTTGATTGATTAGTTTGCAAATATCTGTAGTCGGCATATCGATTACTTGATTCGGAGTAGAAACACTGATGCACCCAGAAAAGATAATCGTAAAAGGTCAATGATCCCCAAACTCTAAACAATGCAGTTGACAATCATGTACATATAGCTTATATCTCCTATAAAATGATACTAGTTTGAGAATTTATTAATGAAATATTAGCTTTCATAGAGCCGGCGGAAATTCGCTTTTGATCAATTATATTCAAAGATCATTTTAATTCTAGTACTGTTTGATCTTATACCTTGTGAGTGTAGCTTTTAAATAGAATGTTATAAATGTAATAGACTACAGAATAGGAATCATATCTCTTTCTATTTGTTCTCTAGATATAATCGTTTTTGAAGCAGTTACAATAATAGTAACACAAGATGTATGTCGTTGAAAGTAAATAGACATACATCTGCTATCTTTTAAACAAATGTGCAGTGTGTTATGATTTAATTGTGGTGCTGTTGTTTGTTTTTTGGGTTTTTTTCATTTTCAGAGCTGAGTTTAACGTTACAGCCTCAAACATGTAACTATGGAGGATGTTTTGCCGGCGTCCGCAGGAATTTGTTGAGGAAAAGAAACCGATCTATTGATGAGAATCAGGTCTTCTGTGAGGAAGGTTTTGTGGACGCCGGCTTGATGTGAAAGATTTCTCCATAGAAAAGGTTTTCAAAAGTGGGGTAAGAAATGACTTAAATACGATCAATGGTAGAAAATGGGAACAGCAACGAATGATAAACGAAAGAGACAATCCTTGAAAGAGATGAACATTTCTTTATTCAAACAAGGGTGTAACTTTTGTTACATGTGTGTGTGTGTGTGTGTGTGTGTGTGTGTGTGTGTACAAGTCCATTGTCCGTGTATATGTGTGTAAAAGTCCTTTGTTCCGGTATATTTGTTTTAGTGTAGGTTTGCGATCGTGTAAATAAAATGTTTTGGGCTAAAAGTTTTTCATGATGGCAATATGTACGCGTGAAATGAAGTGTTTGGGCCGAATTATTGGCTTGTTAGGAAAGTCTGGGGAGAAAAGAGGCTGATTCAAAATTAGCGTGACTACTTGCTGGCCCCTGATTGGCTGCCAAACACGTGAGGACGCAAGGGTCTAGCTTACCGTGTGTAGAGAGTTCCACTCACGGGAGACAACTCCACTTTGGCCATCACATGAGTCGCCACCCAGAATTCGGAGAATTATTAATAAAGGATTTGTTTTGGTTTTGTTCCGAAAGAAAAAAACTTTTCACTTTGAAACAACTTTGTAAGGGGACCGTATTTTACCGATGCCGAATTTATTGGATATCCTGCTGAAATTCGTGTTTTCTTTTGCTTTGTTCAAAATCTTTGTCTTTGTTGTATTCCTCGTGTAAGTAATTTTTCAGTGTGATGGTTTTTTAAAATTTAATTAGCGTAGGGGAATTTATTCGCTGGTAGTGGTAGGTGAAGGTTACACTAGGAAACATTCTCTTTACCAGGGGTCATATACCTTCATGCCATTGTGGTGCGAAAAAAGAACTTTCTGTACCCACGTGCGTTTTAAGGCTAAATTGCTTTTAGGCTTTTTACACTCGTGTGACGTAGGGAATCATTTTAGAGTTTATTTTTCTTGTGTTCTTTTTCGGCTGTTGTTTTGTAATGTCTCTTTGAGGTTCGTAGATTAAAAAAAAATCTTTTTTGTTGTATTCTTGCCGTCTTTTTTGTAGTGATTTTCGTAGGATTTTCGTAGGATTTTTCTTGATCTCAGCGCGTATATAATTGAGTCTTCCATGTGTCGTAGGTGTTTATTTGTTTTTTAAAAACCTTTGTTTGTTTTACTTTTGTTAAAATGGAGAAACAGATTGTTTGTTGTTTTCTTTTGTTGAATAAAATGTTCGAATCGAATCTAAGCTTTGCTTTTCCATCCTTTCTCTCGTTTGCCGCTGCCATTGAGCGCGAAATGAAGTGTCTTACTTACAGATTGGCTTCCGAATTATTGGCTTTCTTGGGTTCTTGGGTTCTGGCCCCCGGGCACGTGGCCCGAGAGCCAAGGGTGAACAAGAGGAACGAAATTCGGACACGTCTTCACGTTATGCCGGTCTGGGGAGAAAAGAGGCTGATTCAAAATTAGCGCCCGCCACGTGATTACTTGTTGGCCACTGATTGGCTGCCAAGCACGTGAGGACGCAGGGTCTAGCTTACCGTGTGTGGAGAGTTCCACTTTGGCCACCACATAACCTTTGAGATTGATCCTTGGACGTTCAGGTTTACAAATTTATTTATACTCTACCAATACGTTATTAGATGTTTATGTGCTTTGGGTATTGCAGATTTTACAATTGACCTTTTACTTAACCAAGGTAATTTCTGCAACATGGACCGGTAATAAAGAGTCTATAACAAACCGTCACTCGACAAAAACCACCAATCTTGTGGCCTCCAGTCCCGTGCGATCTGATGATTCATTTGTTTGAATCATTTTAAAACTGATTCAAATCTGATCATGCCACTCAAAAAGGAGGCAATAAAGAAAAGGGCGAGGGTTGATGATCAAATTTAATTCATATAACCTACTTCTGCTCTTATTAAAATATCTTGCAAGAATCTTATTAGTTAACCAACAAAAAGATTTATAATAATACAAGTACTGATTCTCCTGCCAAACCTGCAGTTCAGTTGCCCCGTTTATGAATATTGTAGCTCTATTGATTTAGTGAATAAGCTAACATATGAAGAATTTAGCTAAATGATCAATTATCCGTCTTGAAACTCGTTAAATAAATAATTTTACATCAGTAAGATACTCAAGACTGTTGAAGGATCTGGAATTCCATAATGTATTTTTAGAGTCTAGCACAAAACCTTTCTGGAATTATCTGCAGACAACAGGAAACACACGAAATATTTCTATAAACGCAATGAGGATGTACAGTTCGAGAGAAAGATCCCAGGTGTTGAGGAGATTTATTTGACTCTAACAGAAATCAAAGACCTTGTTAAGCGATTGCATGCCTTTTATAAAATTTATCTTCGAAGCTTGATATTTTCCAAAACTCGACATCAGCTGACGTGATAGAAAGGAATTTACTACCAGTGCTTTCAACTGATTACGTCTTTTTTATTGATTTTATTAGATGCGCTAAGCTTCTCTAGCAGCGATCGCTGTCACTGACTGACTATCCGACAAGTTGACATATCGACATATCGAACTTTTTAATGATGTAATAAAAGAATATTTGTTCTTTTTTAAAAATCAATTCTCGAAATCAAACAGTGACGTAATGTTGCGTTCGTTTTTTAAGAAGTGTCCGAAATAATTTTCAGCAAGTATAATTATTTCCGAACGGGGGAGGGAAGGGGAAACATCCAACGTAAAAGGAAGCCGAATAAACGCAAAAACCTTACTTGGTCCATTTCACGACGCGTAGACGGTTAATTGAGAGAAAAATCCCTCTCTCGCGACTCAAAGATTATTTGACTGGGTTTCTTCGTCTGGTAACAATCGGAGACGATGGTAACTCAACTAAGTCTCGGGGGCGGGGGGGGGCGTAACGAACGACCTCTACTACTTGGTACTGTAAATGCCGACAATTGGCTGGCTACTGCTCGTAATACTACTCAATACTGCTCAATACTGCTCAATAGTAATGTACCGAATAATACTGCCACCGTGGGGGCATTTATCACAAATTATTTATATTACCCCTCCATCCCCGCATCGTGATTGGTTCTATTTCCCCCCCCCCTGACGTTCGGTGAGAAATGAGATTACTTTTCTCAAAGAAGAAGCTGACATTTTTGTAACATATCTCATATCGCAGTGTGTTCTTTTAACATATCTCATATCGCGGTGTTTATTTTTTAACACATCTCAAATCACAGTGTTTATTTTTTAACACATTTAACTGAACTCGTGTTTAAATAGCGCATCTATGGTCTGACCTTCAAGCTTGTTTAATAAGAACACATCCTGTAGCTGTCTCTATCTTGAAAACTGCCTTGAATATCAAAGAGTAACTGGAACAACTTGGGACAGGTATTGGATTTTGTGGCCTCCACTTTTTATTCTCCCATTCAGCTGGATGGTTCCAGCTAGTTCAAATCTATAAGCGATATCCAGTGCTCTTTGACTTGTTTTTTAATTGTTGGGGGTGGGGTAGACACGGTCTCAACTCTGGTGGCAACATTGGGGTTAATGTAATGGCAGTCAAGCTTCTTGTAAATCCGATAAAAGTATCTTATCCCACACAAGATCGATATTGACACTGTTATTGGTCGCCATGCTACCATTTCAAATATGGTTCAGCAGGAGATATCAATACCATAGAAATCTTTACGAGTCAGACATTAGTATTGGGTGTGTGTACTTAGATTTTAGTTTTGAATGTGTGTCATGATTGAGCTTTTAAATATCCAGTTGGACACTGATAGTTTTTGAACGATAAAAGAGCTTTATGTGCCTCTCTTTTTCTTTTGATTATAACAATAACGATGATGGAATTTTTAAACAATTACCGCATATCAGGCTGATGTGAAAAAAAGAGCAGGTTTTACAATTTTACAAGTATCCTGTCGTTTTTTGACTACGAAACCAAAAACCGGCAAATAACTCTCTAAGCTATGTGCAGAAATGTATTTTTATAATTATGCGTATTAAATGCATTATAATGTTCTTGTCTTTGGCTCTGTTATCGATAGCATTGCAAAATGGAATTAACCTTCATCCACGAAACAACATCCAATAGGTCAGTTGTGGGAGTGGGCGAAAAGGCAGTCTGCTCTGGACCTATACACACACACACACATACACACACACACACACACACACGCACGGATGCAAGTGATATTTATTTGTAATTTGAAATTTAGCAAAGCCTTGAGATTTTTCCCGAAATTATTTTGGCCATTGATCTAAAAACATCTAAAAAAAATCTAGCAATCATTATTAACTGCAAAGGCAAGATTCTTCATCCCTACACGCTTTTTAGATTTTGTTCAAACGTTTCACACTTCCATCGATTTAGAAGTTGTAATGATCCCAAAAATAACGGAGCGAACCACAGCGTCTGTCTGTCTGTCTATCTATCTATCCACACAAATGACTTTTCATTTATAGAGACATAAACAAACCTAAACATGATGTGTCTATATTTGGATAACTATTTACATTTATGTTTACAATTATACATTGATATGAACTCATAGGTAGGCACGCCACTACATATATAAAAGACAAGCACAGATAGGGACACATATATACTAGAATAATGCATGTTCTTATTGTACATTATTTATGTACAAAATCAAAGGTCACCTTCATTAGTGCAGTTAAGGATATTGTTTTTTATGATTTTATAGGGTATGATAAGTTTAAATCTTTGAAAGTACTTAGCTCTATCTATCTATTTATCTATCTCTGACTCTTCAATATCTATATTTCTATCTTTGTATCACACACTCACACACACACACGCACACACACACACATACACACATGATTTTTCTTTTAAAAACGCAAGTGGAAAAGAAAGAAAGAAAGGAAGAAGAAAAAAGAAGATTAGAAGGAGAGGAAAAAAGGAAAGGGAAACATTTTCGATAAATAAAGTTTTCAATCGAGCTTTAAACAAAACGCAAACAGAATATCATGAAAGAATCGCAAAGACGAAAAGAATGAAATAAATTGTCGAGAGAAAGTGCTGTCAAGAATGTCAATCAAAATAGAAAGTCAGATTGGGTTTAATGGATTCGACAGTCTATCGAAAAATCCGCTTAAATCCAAGGAAAGGTATTAAGAATGGCCATGAAAGTGAATAGAGCACACACGTTCGAAACATGCTAGAGTTTCGGAGGGAACGAGAATACAAAACTAAATCGAAAATCAACTGAGGATGAGATAAAAAGATGAACAATGCATCGAAATCAATGCAAGTTATAGAGAAAAGAAATAGGAAACAAATATACATGGGAAATTCTAAAGGAAGCAAACGACACTATAGGGAAACAAGACTGGCTGCTGCAGGGGCAAACTCCACTCGAACTTCTGTTCCGACTGAAGATGATTACTGCTACTTTTGTATTGT
>VCCN01001601.1:4498150-4513149 GCA_006491835.1 Architeuthis dux
AAACATGGATTAGTTTCATATGCGAACATTTTCCTACCCCACAGTAAACTACCTAACTTTCTGTTCTGTCCGCTCCCTTCCTATCCTTTTATTAAAGGACCTAACTTTCTGCCACCCCCTCTTTCTCTTTTCCTACTCCCTCAGTAAACTACCTAACTTTCCTTCTTCTACTCTCTTCCTACCGTCTTATTAAACTAACTAACAAGCTTCCCCCTCTCCTTTCCTACTCCTTCAGTAAATTTCCTAACTACCTTTCCCCCACTTTCTTTCTAAATAAAATACGGTTGGTTTGCGAAACCGAATCTTAACCTAGATTCTTTTACAAAATTGTAATTCCACAAAGTAACAAAGAAACGAACAAAGAGAATCCGTTTCACAAAACAGACTTATTCAAATTTACGTGTTCCAAAAATCTCTCTCGTGATTGGTCAATGTTGTTATCAATTGAACAATGAGAGCGTCACGGTCGTAAACTTGGCAAGGGTATTAATAGTATGATCATATCTATGATTAGAAGAAATACTCATACGTAGATGTTTCCTAAATCGAACAATGCCTCTTTGTGAGCACATACAGCTTTATCTCTTCTTTATTATTCATCTTAGACGCGTTAATCTTTTACCTTTTGAAATAAATGATTTTGTTTCTTTCATTGACTTTTTCATTCTTTGCAACTGGAGTTTTAGTTGTTTTTAATCCGTGTTCATTTTATTTTACACCAAGTGGTAAAATGTCAAACCTTAGTGTTGGTGTTACAGTTTGAAGTTCCTGTGAGTCATTCTGTCCAATTCCATTCTTGGGAAATGCATCTCGCTTTTACAAATACATGAATGTACAACGCTAAGGAAAATTCGGTTTCATGGAGTGTACATGGGCCCGCCTGGAGGGAAAGGATACATATGCGTTCACCCCCCACCCCCCGAGCGGGCATGTGTACACTCCCCAGCAGGCCCGTATAGGCCCGCGCAGCTTTTAGTGTTATCGTTATTCAAATGTTTTAATGCGGAACTTGGGCTTAACATTCGGATAAAACCAAATTTCTAAAAATGTAGAATCCATAATGATAAGAAAGGAAGAATGTAACCAAAAAAGGGAACTGATCTAATTTTGGAACGAATTGTCTTTTAATAAATTGAGAAATCATTTTTCCAAAACACGAAAATCTATCTGAACATAATTAAAAATGAAAAACTTGCCGAAAAAAATTCTTCACGACGGAAGTAACCAAAATAATTCAAAACTGTAATTTCGTAGGGATAGTCGTACGACGGACGGAGAGTAAGGGCCCAGTTCAGCATTATAGTTACATCGTAAATAGACCCTCGCGCCCCCAAATCTAAAGTTTTTTTTCAAAACTGACACTTTTCCAGAGGTAACAAAGGTGACTGAAAACACAAATATTATGTACGGGTAAAATGCATGTTAGCCCTTTTTTATCACAACTTAACCCAGTTCGTCAATCTATGACAATGGGTATACAACGCAGATCGGAAATAAACTCTCGGTGTAAATAATATTTGTTAGATTTGTTGTGTTGTGTTGTGTAAGAAAAATATATTAAGAACATATTTTCCACTGTGTTGACAAATTCGGGGTTATTTTTCCTTGAGAAATGCCGGGTATCCCTGCTAATAAATTTATATTTGTGAGGTATCCGAGTTAACTAATTTTCCAGAGTTTTCTTTTTTGTCTGATATTCATTTCATCTGACAATAACAAAATAGAAAATAATAACAAAACTAAACCTGCTTCTATTTCTTGATTGAATATTTAAATTTGTTCAAATTCATTTTAAATATCATTTTCCGGCCAAAAATAAAATTGTAGTTACTATTCTTTTTGTCTCAAAGTATGTTTGGATCTGTTGTCATGATTAGTCCGTAACAAACTTTACTAAAATATTCATTAGTTCGTAATTCATTAGTCCGTAATTCATTAGTCCGTAACACACTTTACTAAAATATCCTGTAAAAAGTATCTAATACTGTAGAAAGACGAAGAGAAAAAATATACTTAAAGGTGTGGCTTTGTTTATTTTTTATTTATATTAAACGTTTATTTATAGATGAATAACTTTGAATACTTTAATCCAAAAGATTATCCTTCTAAATGTTTGAGTTGGCCAAAAGGTTCGTTCTGTGTTTGTTGTTAGGTGACATTAGAAGTGTTTAGTTTGAACTAAATTCATTCAAAAAGATCGCTTTTGATTGTATTGTAACAGCTACTCTATCAGTATGATTTTTTTCAAGTCTGTCAAAATTGGCGTATTTTCGTTTATTGATCCCGACATTATTATTCCGACATCGAAAGTTGAAGAAAACATTTTTGGCATATTCTGCCTTTATATTTTAAGAATGGTAAAAATGCAACTCAAACGCGAAAAGAGATTTGTGCAGTTTATGGAGAAAGTGCTGTGAATTATCGAACGTGTCAAAAATGGTTTGCGAATTTCTATGCTGGAGAATTCTCGCTGAACGATGCTCCACGGTCGGGTAGACCAGTTGAGGTTGATAGTGACCAAATGAAGACATTACTTGGGAATAATAAACGACGCAGAAGCAAACCAACATACTCAAAATATCAAAATCAATTGTTTAAAATCCTTTGAATCAGCTTGGCTCTGTTAGTCACTTTGATGTTGGCTTCCACAAATGTTAAGCAAAATAAAACTACTGGAATATATTTCCGTGTGCGATTCGCTACTTGAACGTAACGAAAATGTTCCCTTTTTTAAAACAAATTGTGAAAAGAATAGATAATTTACAACAACTTGAGACGCAAGAGATGTGGCGAAATGAACCACCACTAACCGTATCAAAGGCCGGTCCTTATCCAAAGAAGGTGATGCTTTGTATATGGTAGGATTGGAAGGGAGTCTTCTACTATAAGCTCCTTCCAGAGAATCAACTGATTGACTCGAACAATCACTGCCCCCAATTACCAAAGGCACCTAGAGCAGTTCTTTGCTCAGAAAAATAAAACGTTCTGGCAAGATGGAATTATGAAGTTGCCTGAAAGATGATAGAAGATTGTGGGAAAATGGTAAATATGTTGTTCAATAAAGTTAATGTCAGAAATATAAAATCTGTCATTTATTTTTCACGTACTACTAGTAATAACGCATAAGTATTATACAATTCGGGTTGAATCGAATTGACTTTCTAATCAGCAATTATTTATTTACAAGTCCAAGAGACTTTCAAGACTCCGAACAAGTTTATCATAGGCCGTGTCCAGTCAGGTAATATTTGCTTTGGAACATATTACGCTAATAGCTTTAATTTTTTCCTTCCTCTTTAGAAGTTAAGAAGATTATTGTATGGGACTTGAAGCGATGGCTCTATGGTACTTTTCTTTTGTTTAAGGTCTCATATTAATTTGTTCAATTACCCATGCATGACAGTTGATGTTCTTTTTTCTGATTCGTTGTTAATATTCTCTTTCCCTAATATGTACACCGTAGATTTTACAGAAAAGTCTTTTGGAACGGATTATAGTTATTGCTTTGAAGTTAGTTGTAATTAGCTCTTGTAATCAGCAAAATTGTAATCGATTCATGATTTGACTTTATGATTATTTTTAAAACAATTATTTCCTAATGCGTTTACCAAGTGTAGGACCCAGGAATCGATTTCTAATGATTGATTGAATCCAGCATGAATTTTATTCTGAAGTTATTTAAAAGGAAGGGTTATTCGACAGCTTTGAATGGGAAGGAAGAGAGAAAAAGAAAGAATGAATTAATGAAATTCTCAAAAATAAAGTATATGTTTTTGTAAACAATATTCTATTTCTTTTTTATTTTGTTTTGTTTTTCTATTTCTTTGTTGTTAGTATTTTATTTTTAATCTTGTGGCCTTTGTAGTCGAAGTGATAATTCTGATGTTTTATAATATGGCATCTGAATTGAAAGAGGGATGACGAGAGATTTAATCAAAAACAGAAAAAATGAATTTCTTGAAAGAAATAATTATTCGGATATTTGATCTTTACAGGAAAATGTTGAATGCATCAAAGTTTTCAAAGTGAGCTAAAGGCATTTCGCCTTTAGCTCACTTTTGTCATAGTTAACATTTAATTCCTGTTTGACGATTAAACGCAGTTTGTCTTATATCAGTCATTCGATTATTTAAAAACTTGGTCCAAACCTTCGGGTGAACCATCCGCATCTTCCTCTCTTCCACCTCCTCCTCCTGCTACTACTACCACAACTACTAATGTTAAATATCAATTTTCTCAGCCGTATCATGTTGGATCGATATGAAACTTGGTCCAGACTTTCGGGTGAACTATCCTCATCTTCATTTTCCCCCTCCTCCTCGTCCTCCTGCTACTACTAACATGGATGGTTGACGCATCGTTGAACTCATAGTTCTTGTTTTTTAGTAAATCTCATGGAGACGCTAGTGACCGTAATTTCCAATGGCCGAATGAATTCTCTGTGTTTCCGTGATTGTAACCAAAATCAGTCCAAGTTGATGTTGCTTGGAAGTCGAATAATAGGAATAATAAGAACCGCACACAATGAACCTAAAAATCATAAAGACATTTCCATACGCCATATTTAACATATTATTTTCTTTCTTTACAGCATATTCTAGGATCAGCAAATTTATATCGAAATTAAATAAAGCCCTGTCTAAAAATGAGGTACTTAGTCATGAACCTGAACAAATACTATCATCTAAAATGTGGAGAAAATGTTGTTTGTTTTGCAGGGGTTTTGGGGGCGGGGTTCCAATTTTTAAAATGCCATATTTTATAAATAAGGTGAGACTTTTAAATTGTTTTTGTTTTATAGTGAAGTTAGAGGCATCTATTTTCATGACATGTAAGCATTCAGAAAAAAAAGCTATGACGTCTTAAGGCAAACAATGGTAGCATTTTCTCCTCGACACTTTTAGGCATATTGAACTGACTTTTGAGTAAATGTGCATCGTCATATTTCTGGGGGTCGACATCGTATTTGGGTACACAAGGTGTAAGAGCTTTTCTTCTGGAGGTCGCATCTGGCGTTGACCAATATGATGAACAAGAAGCTCGTGAAATCTCTCTTTTTTTCGTCTTTTGCAAATCTTCATCCCGGCAATCTTTGAAATATCCGCTTCAAACTGAAACATAAACTTCATCTTTCTACTTTTCTTAAGTAAAAGAACATTTCGTATTTGGGTACACAAGGTGTAAGAGCTTTTCTTAAGTAAAAGAACTTTTCGTATTTGGGTACATAAGGTGTAAGAGCTTTTCTTAAGTTAAAGAACATTTCGTATTTGGGTGTGAGTCTGTCGCCCAGAACCAAATTTATGAACAACCTCAACATCAGCGAATAGTCTGTTACATTCAGAGGAATTCCTAATTACTATACAAGTCACGATATGTGGCTTTGAAGACAGCTGAAGCTCAAGGAATTACAATGATATAGTTTATTCGGAAGTAGTAAGTTTTACTTCTAGCTACGCTTCTGATTAAGCATCTTATATTTGAAAATAGCTCTATCATTTGTTCGACTTTTTCAAGTTTTATTCTAAGTTCTGATACATCGGCCTGCATCTGCAGCAAAACTAAGCCGAGCAAGAATGAAATTGGAGTGCGATCTGGATCATCTGCCAGACAATGACCTTCATTGAATTTTGAAGAAATATTATCAGAATCATCGTTTTACTAAATAGATTCATTCAGAGCTAACAGAATGTGCGCAAAGATAAACACAAGGTAAACAAATGGGAAATTATCACAACACCCAGGTGTTGCTCTAGTTAAATTGCATTCTACGTCAGGATTCACTTTAGTCAACTTAAGCATATCAAATAATGATGAGAGGACGAGAAACATATCAAATAATGACAAAGAAGACAAGAGGACTAGCTTTCCGCTTTTATCTGCTCATTGAAGAATTATATTTTATACTAAGGTTTCATATCAATTCTTTCTACTGCAACAGAGAGAATAGATGTTAGCTCATCCAAATCTATTATATGAACAGTACCGCAAAAAGTAATCTTTGGAGACCCCCCCCCCCACACACACACACACAAATTTAGTACATATTGATAAGAAAAAGGCCGAGTAAGAAGATGTAATTCAATAAATGTCGATAACAAGAATGTATTTTGAATTTTTCTGGTAACAGACTGACAGTTGATGCTGAAGGATATGTTATTCTGACTTTTGTTACCATAGTTTTCATTTGCCTCGGTAAGCAGCAGTCAACGTCACAGCACAAGAAATAAAAACTGTAGGCGCTCTAATCCTAAAATTCTCTCGATACAAATGCGATCAAAATTGATTATATTAATACGACGCACCTCAGATTTTCTATATTTCCCCGAAGAATTATTAGTTTGAGAATTAAAGTAAAAAGATCAACGCATTTTCCTGTTAAGAGATTAGGTTGAGTTTTATAAAACGCTCATATTTAACTCAAAAGATCTTTTAATATTTGTAGGATATGCAAGGATTTTTTTTCAGTTGCTAGAAAAACGTTGACTTTATGATTTTTGAAACGTCGTCTCTTTCACTCAAAGTTTAAGCAGTTCACATTTGAATTATGGCTCATTCATGGTAGAGAGAGAGAGGGAGAGAGAGAGAGAGAGAGAGAGAGAATGGGGGCAATTAGTTGTCTAATAGAACCGTTAACTCCGAGATATCCAATTCTTTTTGTTCAAACCATACAATTCTTAAAAACGTTATATATTTTTTAGTAATTAAGTGCCCAAGAACCTGTATAACAATTTTCATTCTAATCGGTTCAGCAGTTCCAATGTTCAATATTTTTTGCATGTTGACATATGATTATTTACAATTAATTAGAATTAGAGCAAATCTATACCCCATACACGTTCATTCTGATACACGTTCTCGCCTCTATCCTTAATACAATGTAGCAATAAAACAACAGACAGATGTCCGATGTTCGATTGGTTATCCCAGAAGCAGCCTAAAACCTTCGCTGTTCTTCTAAGCATCACAATCACAGACTGATTGTTACAACAGTAATTGTTTGTTATCCCTTTCAGATCTCAGCCAAAACTTACGACAGTTGTATTGCATTAAATCGGAATAGACGTGGTTGTTCAAAAAAAGGAAAAAAAACTTTCTTTTTATTGGTTCATATGAAAAAAGTTAAAATACGCAATTTATTTCAAATTGCTAAAACGTGTTTATAGTTTTGAATAAAACAATTCATTTTTATATATTCGATTTTTATGAAAATCAAACAATGTTTTCGAAATATGTCAATGACAGGCACGCGTATATTGCACCTGTTGTACGAATTATGTTTTTCATAAATAGCTTTGGAAACGTCAATCAACAACAAAAAATGCCAACACACAGCTATAAATTCAATGCATTCAAAATTACATGTGTTTATTGAAATATTATTATTAATTGTGGTTTTTGAATATGTGTTACCGTCTTCAACATTTTTCTCCAGCTTTTATCTTTGATCATATGCAAATGCGTTCAAAGTTATTATCATCAATCAAATAATATACTACATCCATTCAAAGCACTAAAATAGTTGTAGCCTGAGTTGTGTGTGTGTGTGTGTGTGTGTGTGTGTGTGTGTCCCTCCCCCTCTCTCTCTCTCTCTCTCTCTCTCTAGGTTGCAATACAACAAATTATTGAACCTTCTCAACTCAAGCTTGATTTACACATATATTTTATCATCTCTGTATTACGTATTGTAAATTTGACTCATTATATACAAAATATGCATCCCTCTGTATGTGTACGTGTGGCCTTTTGTGTGTGCGGTTGTCATATGTAAGCATGTCTGAATAGGTGTGCATAAAACCATGCTTATCAGACAAGCTTCAAACTTAAGATAATAGAAAGTGTTTGTAGGTATTAAATATTTCATTCAAAAACAAGAAATGTAGCTTATTTTAATAATATTCCGATATTTATACACACCATCCCCAGATGATTGTAACTGGAAGTCATTCACGTTTTTATTTGTCGTAAATAAATTCAAATGAATAACATAAATTCAAAATTAGAAAGCACTCAGAGAACGCATATTTCTTCCAACGCCATTATCACTAAAAACTGAATGAAAATGAATTTATATATAGCTACGATGCAGGGGAGTTGACTGTAAAAAAATCCTGGATCCGCTACAAAATATAACTAATCTCCCCTTAGCCCATGGCCCACCCTTCCACAAAATGTCATTTGAAGTTCTTTGAGAACTTTTGGAGATAGTGTGTGGACAAACATAGGTGAATACATAAATGTATGGAAAAAAATGAAAAATATTTCCCAATCGAAAAAAACCCTGTATCCGCGCCAAATCTTAACTAATTCATCCTTACCCTCTAATCTACCCTTCCAGAAAATTTCATTGAAATTCATTTAAAACCTTTGGCGATATTATGTTGATACGATACAGGGGAGTTAACGGTATAAAGATTCCGGATCCGCCCCCAAATTTTAACTAATTCTTCCGACAAGAGATAGACCACAACACTACAGGTCTGGTTAGATTTTAATTAGATTTGAATTGAAGATTAATTGTTTCTTAGGAGAAAGTCTGGTAACCTTGACAGAAAAATTAAATAATATAAAGATTATCATTTCAATCGTCAATTTTCTTCTTTTTATATGAAAACAAATACTGTCGTCAAGCATCTCATTATTCATTTTAATCGATATTTGCACAAAAAAATATATCGCCGTTTTAGCATGAGCTCATTAAGATTTGTAAATGCAATATTTGATGAAAATTTCGTTTATTGATTACCGAACAAATATTTGTCCATCAATAAGAGTTTCACTCCATCAAATCGGCCAGGCAAACATCCTTTCAAAATTATCGCAAAATTAATTTGTTTTTAGAGTGTCGTTGCAATACGAATCAATACATTTTGGTGATTATTATATACATACATTTTTATTTGTTTCTTTTCCCATATGAGTAAACAAATGACACGCCGGTGTTGGCATTAAAATAGTTTTGATGATGATTGCTGGCTACAATATTTTTTCTTTTGTAAAAGAATAGAATCGAAAAAGATACACGCAAACGCATTGCACCTCGTTTTTTAACTATTATTGTAGGTATTTTCTTATTTTACGATAGATTTTGTTTTTGATGGCAAGCTATAGGTTCAAAAAGATTTTAAGAGTCTAAGCGACAACTGATTTTTAAAATGTATGGTAGACAATGCAGTACACATCTATTTGAGTGGAAAAAGATTAAAATGCACCGCAGCCGCGCCGTCCAAAAAGGGCATGTTGTTGTCTGCAGCTCCTATAATTTGAGCAGTCAATTTACATAAACAAAAAACAGAATAAAATATATGAAAAATACAGCCGGTAAGTATTTTTTCATCATTTCGATATATTTAATTATTCATCCTTGTTATAATATTTTCAGTCGAACCGCGATATAGAAAGAATAACAAATATATATTTTTAAAATTGCAGAAATATCGGAATAATCGATACAAATGATGAAAAATCTTTTTTAAAAACAATATTGATTTTTTTTACAGATCAAAAGCCTGAATTATAATTAATCGAATAATCTAAAAAAATTGCCGGAAAAAATATTTTACCTAATTTTCATGTTTTTTTAATCCCAAAGTAAGTGTTCCGTTCCAGCAGTTCCTGGATATTATTCTCACAAAGGTAAACATAATTAGTATCTCGAGGGATATATCTGTAAAATGAAACGAAAGCATGATTATATCAACTAAATAAATTAATAAAATGGAGAAAAAAATATTCTTCTCCGAAATTTGGAATAGAAAACTGTTTTTAATTCGTCCTTTAATAGATATGTATCGACAATTTTATTAAAATCGAATAATATGCTGATTTTTGACAGATTTTTAAATTTCTCACGTGATGATTTCATGCTGAAATTTTCGTCCATTTTGTTCATACCTGCAATTTAAGTCGTAGCCAAGTCCAGTATGAAAAAATGATTAAAAATAGTAATGTTGTCTATTGAATAATTTAAATAAGCAGTGTGGGGAAAAAAAGAAAAAGAAACAGGCCTAAAATTACCTTTTAAAGTTCAAAACCTATAGTTAATTGGGCTGGTTTTCTTTTTTACGATCGATTTTTTATTTGTGTTTTTCTACGATAATTTTTCTTATCGATTTTTAAAGATTTTTAGAACAATGTTCTACTGTAGAAATTAGAATGATACATTTTTATAATTAAAATTTAGGACAATTATGTATGTGTTATTGTTTTTAATATTAAAACAAACATTTCCCTGTATAATTTTGATCTATTCTGTTAATTAAAAAAATATTAGCAAAAAACACTACATTTAGAGCGATTTGCTCACACTCATGATGTATTCAAAGGGTGGACTAAGTACGTATTGGCTAGGTTTGTTGTTTGTCTTGAAATTATATACTTGCGCAGGATAGTGACGGGGCTGAATAATTTGGTGCTGAAACGGTCTGTGCTGAAACGGTCTGTGCTGATAAAGTGATGGTATGTTGCCGATAAAGTGATGCTGTTTCAGCACAGACCGAGCTGATCACTTTATCGGCAACGCTGAACCGGTGGCGATGAAACGTACATAAGCCATAAATAAATAAACCCTGCAGTGAAGTGGGTTCTGCTAAGCGGGAATCAGCCGTAGCCACACTTCATGATAGAGAATATCAATGATCCATGAGAATATCAATGACGCCCTATGATAAAGAGTATTGATGACCCATGAGAGTATCAATGACCCTTCACGATAGCGAGTATCAATGACCCATGAGAGTAGTATGCAAGTTTGCTGCGGAACAGAATACCATTCATAGCACTGGCTTCGATACCATAAGGGTATCTAAGATTTCAGAACCATTCACACTTTTACCCTTATGGAAAATCAAAAGAAATCCAATTTTACAAGAGATTCATTTTTGCCCGAATATAAATGCTTAAAATGTTACACTGAAACACAAATTCATTTTTCTCTCCTTTTAAAACTTATTTTTTCATTATCTTCTCTCTCTCTCTCTCTCTCTCTCTCTCTCTCTCTCTCTCTCTCTCTCTCTCTCTGTTTTCCTTCATCCTTCATTTCTCTCTTTATTTAATTATTCACCTTTTCTTTCCCCTTTTCCTTTCTTTCTTTTATGTTTCTTCTGCTCATCTCTACTTTTACCTTTCTATCTTTTTCTTTATTATCTTGCTCTCTTTATTCCCCTCTCACATTGCCTTTTCTTTCCTCCTCTTCTTTCCCGTTGATCTTTCACTTCATTTAATATTCGCCGAATCAAGCGACCGTGACAAATAATTACTAGACCTTCCTTTAAACCATTACTACTAAATGCAAAGTACTTCATCCTTTAACTTTCAGTCTTTAATAACACCACAAATCGATAATGATACTCTCTTATGACTCCCATTTAATTTTTTAGATATTTATCACCAATAGAAACGACATTGTCTTATAGAGCAGCTATTTACTAAGTTTACACCTGTCTGTCACAAAGTTATGGGCTACCCATTGATGATCGAACTCTCTAATTGGTGAATTGGCCTGCAAGACGAGCTTTTGCTACCACCTGCGCTATTGTTGGCGTCCCGTGATATCAATATCAAATGTGTTCATTTGATACTAGATTTATTATCCAAAATGCCGAGACTGAATTTAACCCTTTTAGTTTGGTTGTTAACTCAATCGATAATGTGAGCCAAGCTCCAGATATTATCTGCAACACTGCTGCAGTTATTATCAACTCGATAATAGCAGATTTTTCTTTAACTTTTTTCACGTTTCAGGGGTCAAAATCAGGGGAACTTTTCCCTTATAAGGATCAAAATCGAGGAGGGGGTGGGGAATTGTTTTCACTTTTAGGAGTCAAAATCAAGGGGGAATTTTGTTTTTCCCTTTTATGGAATCTCTATATTCTCACCATGAAAATTCTCTCGAGCTTTGCAGATACTTTCAGTTTGTATATGTGTACATGGGACATGGGCTCTGTATTTTCGTAAGTGCTCTTATTTCCCTGGTGTCCTTCGTGTAATGGTTAGCAAGCTAGCCTAGCAGACTATTACTATTGAAGCGAGTTCGATCCGCGCTGGGTGTCACATACTAGTGGCCTTGTATCAGACTAAGCTAAGCGTATTTACTTGTGTTATAGGAACAATTCTTCTTTAGAGCAATTGTCCCAATCCCTATATATTACTAATACCTTTGGAGAAGGTATGAATCCACTTCTCCCTGCACTTTGTCGTATCGCTAGATATATCGATAAAATGCCTTGTCCCTGGCATACCACAGTGATTAACATCGCTCAGACATCTTAGCAATGAAAAGCTGTTACTCCCATTGTCAACCTCGACAGGAGCTAGTCTTAAATATCCGTGGTCCTCCATGTATTACACATATATGTATGTAAACACATGTATAAACACATATCTATGGAAATCTATGTGCGTTTACATATGTACAGGAATACCTAGAACGGTGCGGTTTTGATTAGTGCCGGTTTTGATGTAGTACGGTTAAGGTGTACAAATCAATGTAATAAGCTGGGAAAAACACATTAAATTATAATAAACCTTGAACAGTGCGGTTTTGAAGAGAACGGAACATTTTGGAACGAATTCACCGCAGTAATCAAGGTATACCTGTACATACAAATGAAGCCATCAATATACATGCATGATATATAAATGCTAATACATACACACATAACTATACATATACATACTCATACTGCACATATGTATACATATATATGCAGATGTACGTGAGCATAAATAAACAAAACCTTGGTTCATCTCGCAATTTCGAAACAAAACTGGAATTTATTTCCAAAAATATAGGTAATCAATGTTGTATTCGGATCCCCCACCCCGCCACACACACAAAATGTCATTATTATTCCAGTGTTGTTCAAATATCGTTAAAACATTATGACTTATAACTTCATGCAGACTGTTTATGCGTCTAAATGAAGAAATAAAACAAGTCTGCTTAGTCACATTTCAGCCCTCTAGCTCCATTGGTTCGGCCTGTACGCGTGATACATACATAGCCAGCCAGCCGGACCGACTTTAAAACTGAAGAAACCTATTTTGACAGTTTTGGTTGACGGCTTCTAATAGAGGGAAGAATACAAAAAAAAAAAGAGAAAAGTTTATTTGGATAAATGAGTTTCTTGTTCGTCGTTTAGGCGTCCTTATATATTAAGGATCTCTATTCTCCCCGCTGTCTCCTTCTTCTGCCTACTTGCATTTCTATCAGTTACTAGTCACAAGAGTTACATGGATGCCCCCCTCTCTCTCTCTCTCTCCCTCTCTCTCTCTCTCTCTCCTTATTTAGAAATAAATTGCTGTTGTCTTTCCACTAGGATCACTAAAACCGTCATCAAATCCATTTTCTACAACTACTTCTCTCTATTTCCTTCTCGTGCATCTTCTCAACGCTGAACACTGAGGCGAAAATTCAAATGGGAAAACCGCATGACACTATCAGACCAAATTGATCGTGCCTCTCACTGAGAATGAAGGGTGCAGTGAGGCACGCTTCTTGTGACAGTATTGACCTTGAAATATGATATTGTCTTTGGTTCCATTGTATTAAGCTTTTCATTATCACCGGACAAAGCAATTTCACCCATCACTAGTCGCCGGTACCAAAGGACGGACACTCAATCCAATAGAGATTTGTCTGTCCTTGATAAACACTGACAATTCATATTCTCTTTAGGACGACCAAAATGCACAAAACGATGTAAGCAACATATTTATTCCTGTATTATGACTAGTTTATATTAAACTCTGGAAACTGTCCATGCTAAATTCAGCAATCATTTTCAGCGTTCAAAATCATATGGTTCTAGAGCAGGGGTGGCCAAACCGCGGCTCGCGAGCCACATGCGGCTCTTTGGCATCTAATGTGCAGCTCGTTGAATTATGTTGGCTGGGCTCTTTTCTCATAACAGTTAATCTAAAGATTAAATAAGAAAGAAATTCAAGATTTATAATTATTTACTAGGTATGAACTGGATTAAAACGTAAGTTTAAAGTTGATGGTTAGTAAAAACATTTAAGAATTAAAATCCTAATCTTAATGCAAGATTGCGTTGCATTGTTCTTCAGTGCCACGGGAAGAAATGGTGGAAGGCAGGTCAGCTGGTGTTAAAGAGAAATGTCGTAAGACTAATGTAATGGTTAGGATTATATGTGTGCTTGGTGATTACTGAAATCAATACAAATTAACAGATTTAAAAAAAACTACATACATGAATAAATATTATTGCGTACATGTATTTGTTAATATTTATATAACATTGTTGTAACAAAATATGTAACAATAAAAACGTGTGTACATTTTATTTGTGTCTAGGTATCTCTATATCTGCATTTTATCGTATGTTACTCTTACATTACGCAAGTTTCGCCATCCCCGTTCTAGAAAAAGGGTTATAGTTTAAAATCAACTAACCCTATCAACTAACCCTAAACACTAATCCTAAAAACAACACTAACCCTAAAACAACACTAACCCTAAAAACTTATATAATTCGTTGTTAAATTCAAACGAACATAGTGCTGCGAAAAAGAACGCTGAAAATTATTGCTGAATTTAGCACAGAAAGGGTAACAATCGCTACAGTTTCTTTAGAAAAGAGGTCGAATTGGTACATTTTTAATCTTTAGAAAAAGTACATCATTTTTAAGACTTGTAAATCGCAAATTTTTGCAATAGGAATTGCTTGTATTAGTGTCTTCCTAATTCAACTGTGGCACTATTGAATGTATTTTTATGTTTTCGTTGGTTCACACTTCACAAATAATCATATTATAGCTTTTCAGCATCTATTTTTATGGCTTAAATTATTAAAATTGTAAGTAGTCTATAGTTAGGACTGATAATAAGCAATGTGTTTTTTCTTTATTTGTGTGTGTGTGTGTTCTCGTTTCGATGTTGACTAACAATTGATTCTATTATTATTATTTTTTTTTCTTTAATGTTTATTGTTGCATTATGTAGAGCAGGGTCCAACGTATGGTCCTGGGGCGCTATAGGG
>VCCN01001601.1:4517402-4534500 GCA_006491835.1 Architeuthis dux
ATGATGATGATGATGATGATGATATATATATATATATAAGATGGTTGATCTATTTTTGTTTTTTCATTCATAATTCTGAATCGGAATTTACAATTTCGTATGTTAAGCGGTATCAAGACATTGACAAACAGTTGAGGTAATGGTGAATCCCCATGAAATAAAATATCTTCATGTTGATTTCGGCAGTCAAATTATAATTTCTATTTTTAATCACTACTACTGCAATTATATTTGACAGATACACCTCAAAGCCTACAAAATACAACCCCGACAATCTTTGAAAACCTCTAACAAAAAGTTTACTTAAACTCTCTTGCACAGTGTTAATTGAATCTAGTACCCAGGCTATGATTCAAACCCATTGGGTCGTTGTTTTTAATTTGAATTCATGCTAACTCTTGTATCTCAAATTAAATTCTCTTTGGCGACTCATGTTTCGTATTATTGATGCGGTACACATCTCTTCAGATCTTGGAATTGGGTTGTTCCTCTGAAATTACTTTCGCTTTTCTGCCAGTTGATTAGGAAATGCCACTCTACCTTATTTGTTAACCTCCGTTCCCATTCTCCAGTCGCAGCAGCGGATGAAATTCCATTGGTTCGCAATTGAGATTCAATTTTATGTTGGTTGGCTGTTCACATTTGAAAGAGACTGTTTATTTCTGCGCAGGAATATTTTAGAAGATTATATTTATTGATTGATTTCAGCAAATACGTCTGCTGTTCAATAGTGCGCCAAAAAGCTCGCATTGATATGACTGTATTGTATCGGACATTTTAATTAAAGTAATGAGTTCGGCACAAAATAAATGAATGGACGTAAAACAGGCTGACATTAATAAATTTCAACCAATTAAAATTGAATTATGATCGAATTATTAATTATTCGGCATCAGTTCAGACTTTCAGTTATTTCTTTTCTTTTTATTACAGATTTCTTTTTAAAAGTAGCTTGTAATTTAAAACCAGCTGTGCATGCGATATTGTTCAAAACTACCTTAGCCTTTCCTAATAGAATGCAATTTTAACGTCATGATCTATAATATAATTCTGAAGAGAGCTTAACATTTTGATAGTAGACTGTTCGATTTGTCTGCTTATCCTTTACATAAATACATTCGTCATTAACGACTGCACAAGTTATAACATTTTGTACACTATAACATAATTAGAAAAAGAACATATTTAACGGTGGCGGATAATATATACTAGCAAGGATACCCGGCGTTGCCCGGGGGAAAATAACTTGAAATATAACAATACAGGAAAAAATATTTCTGTAATATAATTCTTCTTACACAACGCAACAAATGAAAAAAAGATTATTTACAGTACGCTATTTACACATGAAAAAGTAACTGTTACCGAAAAATGATTCTGATGCACAAAGCAAACCAAATAAGGTAGTCCTTTAGTTTGACAGGGATTCTGGGTACACAACATTATTGCTTCTTCCATTTGGTGAAAGTATAAAGAAATGTTGTATTTTTAGAATTTTTGTCTGAAAACGTTTTTCATGATTGCATATTTTACACAAAAAAAAACGGACGAAAATCAAGTTTAAGTTTTTTGTTTGGCTAAAAAAAGACCTGAAGTACAGCACCATCTGTGGTAACATCTTTCAGTGAATCGATTATAGCTTATTGAATTAAAATATGTATCCTTTGACTATTGACTTGAAAAACAAGAGAAAGTCTGAGAAAGACGATGGAAGAATAAGTGGGGGCTAAAAGGATGGACCTTTTATCTGCTCATGTATACAGGCTAAAAGATGCCCTTCTTTTAATGTGATGTATACACGCATTATACACGCATTGTTGTAAAACAATCTTGTTTCTTCTCAAGCGAAACATCTATTATGGTTAATTCTGAAATTGAATTGATCGTGAGGATTACCTACAAGTTTGTAACCAATATACATCCTTAAAATAACATTTTAAAATAAAATCATTGTTCTTTACCCTGAAGAGATTCGAAAAAGATATTACTTTTTCTCCCAGCAAAAAGCATTGCTAGTGCTTGTAAAATTCACCCTTTATCCAAATGGTGTTTACTCAACTAACGTCTTTACCACTTTAGCCACACTTGTTACTTAAACGTCTGTAATGTAAACATATCTTGTAGCAGTTGTTGTAGAAATAATGTGTCTCTGGTCGGCTAGCCATCGGTCAACAGCAATGGTGAAGCTGTGCAAAGAGGGGGTGCTTCAGATGACTCTGGTCGGCTAGCCATCGGTCAACAGCAATGGTGAATCTGTGCAAAGAGGGGGTGCTTCAGATGTCTGTGGTCGGCTAGCCATCGGTCAACAGCAATGGTGAATCTGTGCAAAGAGGGGGTGCTTCAGATGACTCTGGTCGGCTAGCCATCGGTCAACAGCAATGGTGAATCTGTGCAAAGAGGGGGTGCTTCAGATGACTCTGGTCGGTTACGCCAGAGCTGATGTTGCGCTCGTGTCTGTCTGCAACAGCCGACTAGGCATATATTATCGATTGTGGAGAGCAGAGACTGCAAACTAATTAAGAGGTTGTGGCGTTGAGGGCAGCAGGAATGGGGGTGATAGAGAGCAGATGATGACGTAATCCGCCTCACATGCACACATATATACTGGAGATGTTCGAGACAGTCATGCACACAAGAAGAACCAGTAAATATGTCGTCGTTGATCAAAGAAAGACCTCCGTGCTTCCCCGGTTCTTCTGATATGTCAGGGTTTGTGCTAATTAAAGATAAATACTTTCCATATTTATAACTGTTTAACAGATCGGTGACAGAGTGTGTTCTCTTCTCAGTAATACTCTTGGGAAAGGCATGAATCCATCTCGTCTCCCCCACCACCACCACCAAGCTATGGGTAAATAGTAGGGCAGACTAGATTCTTAATCTACGGTTGGCAACCAGTCTAGGACACGGACTTCTCTGATTCCAAACCAGCCTGAAGAGGGATGGGTTGCGTCAAGCTATCTCGCCCATGACACACCCATGATGAAAATCATCTGTAGTGCCCCAACGACCCTTCACTGGATTACGAAATATTACACTAATTACATTAATTTTTTAAACGTTTTGCTAAATTGGTAACGACATATTAACGGCTAATTATGAAATACTTCATATAATCAATAGCTTTTAACCCATGTTAGAATTTTCATAATGTACAAAAGAAAATAATACATCATTTGCACAAGAGTATCAAGAGAATCAAGAGAATCAAGAGTATCAAGAGTATCAAGAGAATCAAGAGAATCAAGAGTATCAAGAGTATCAAGAGAATCAAGAGAATCAAGAGAATCAAGAGTATCAAGAGAATCAAGAGAATCAAGAGAATCAAGAGAATCAAGAGAATCAAGAGTATCAAGAGAATCAAGAGTATCAAGAGAATCAAGAGAATCAAGAGAATCAAGAGAATCAAGAGTATCAAGAGAATCAAGAGAATCAAGAGAATCAAGAGAATTTCAAGATAGATTTGCAGATGAATGCAGCATATCTCGGGATTTGTTCAGATCGAACAGTTTACAGTAAGCAATGCCTTGTCGCATGTCCAACCAACAACAAAGAATACAATTTATTTCTGATGCAAATCTGGTTTTGGCGTGGGTTACGGTGGCAGCACATTTGTCTCTCCAGTTTCGTGTGTGTCATGTTGACGTATAAGCAGCACTTTTCATCACATGAAATTAGGTGCGACTTTAGTTGTAGGCCGTCGGTGAATTTGGCACTCCAGCCAAATGATTCAGAGTGGTGGATGAGTGCAGTGAAATTGTTGCGCCATTTCACCGTTGGTCAACTGTGGATTGACTTTTCCGAGCCGGCACAATTCGTCCTGAGCCAGATCCAGTGGCCGTGCAGTGTCACACATTCGCTTCACTGAAACTTTTTGAACCACTCATAAGCTGTCGAACGACCGACGGTTCCGTTTCGAACGATTGATTGATTCGGCTGAACTTTGAAATCATACAACAGGCGCATTCTCAAGTTCAAGATTTTTCTGACATTGGGAATACTCTGATACGAGTAAAACCGATGATTGTGAAGACCACTCTATGTCAGGACACCTAGATTGAAGGAGTTTCGGAATCATTCTTACTAAGCTTATCTTTAAATAACTGTCAGTAGACTTAATCAGGTTTGTAGGCAACATTCTTTTCAAAATGAACACTTTTCAGAAAACTAACAATAATATCGTAGCAAAATCATTTTCTTTGTTTTGATCTTTATATCTGTCTTCATTTTTAAAGCATAATAAATGGATCGTTTGTCGTTTAACCCAAGGTAATAATAATTCATCTATTTGACGAAAACAAAAATCAACTTACCTGACTTCCATACATATAATCTAGTATACTGACGCTAGACTTTTACATCCTCGAAGTACCAGTTAAAAGTACATTGAACTATTGATTTCTTCTCAAATTGTGAAGGATTTTTAACAAATACAGCCGACACATTTTCTTATCACATTTACTCATTGTGTCGTTGTTTGAGAAACCAGCAAAGTTTATGCAATTAATTTTCATAATTTACTGCAATAGGTTTATTTTAATTAATTAGAATATTATGAATAAAAATGTTAAACTCATTTTTAAGAAAGGTCTTAATATAATGAAAGTGTGTGAATGTTTTCACAACATTCTAACGTAATCAAACAAAATTGATTAGCTTAATCAGGAGAAGCTGGCTTTTTGATCTGTGATAGCATATTGATTGGCAAAAGGTTCGTTCGGTTTCTCAAGTAAATCTAAAAGACATTTTTTATTTTCGACATTAACTTTATTGAACAATGTCACTCATCAAATCAACTAATACAACCGAGCTAGTGAAAATGATTTCCAACGCTTAATTTCGATATTTTGGATATGCTGGCTA
Source organism: Architeuthis dux (assembly GCA_006491835.1). Classification (NCBI taxonomy): domain Eukaryota; kingdom Metazoa; phylum Mollusca; class Cephalopoda; order Oegopsida; family Architeuthidae; genus Architeuthis; species Architeuthis dux. The sequence continues at coordinate 4,522,266 of VCCN01001601.1, forward strand.
TCACCCATGACATATAACTGATATATATATATAATGAGTATTATCAAGTAATGTTTTTATTTGATCGCTATCAATCTCTATCAACCGCTCTACCCAAACGTGGAGAAACGTTCAGCGAAAATCCCCCGCACGAAACTTCGCAAATCACTTTTGACACGTTTTACCATTCACAGTACTTTCTACATAAACTGCACAAATCTCTTTTTGTGTTTGAGTTACATTTTTACCTTTCTAAAAAATAAAATCATAATATTCCGAAAATGTTGCTTATTTTCTTCCATCTTCAATATTGGAATCAACAAACAAAAATACGCCAATCTTTACATATTTTTAAATGCTCATTGATATGACAGCTGTGACAATACAATCAATCATAATCTTTTTGAATAAAGTCAGTTAAAACTGAATGCTCAATCAGTGTCATCTAAACGACAAACAGAACGAACTTTTGGACCACGCCAATATTTAGCCTTTGAAGCCGACAGACAAATTGACACACTGCGTTATACGTTATATTTGTGTTTCTGTTGTGTTCGTTGTTTGCTTGTTACATAAGTTGTTCTACTCAGACAGCATTTAGATTATTTGATTAGAAATTGAAATTATAAGACGATATGCTGTTTCGCTTATAAGCTGAGATTAGAAATGTTGATATAAAGAGCTTATTGTAAAAAAAGACATTTTAAGTAACCAGATTCTCTATATTCTTAACCAGATTTTCAATCAGATTTTCTTGCATCCTAGTCTTTCTTCTCCTAAATGTGCATTTCTAATGCAACCAACGAACTGCCCATTCGTGATTGCATGCACCCAAACTGTATGAGAGCTCCAAAATAGAGAAGTAATGATGCAAGATAAGTTGTGTAATTACTTACAATACGACCCTCTGCATCGATAGTTAAAAGGGAAGCAGTAAGTCAAAGGAAGTATTTGACGCTTCAACTATCTCAGTAGTTCTTCAGGCGTTACAGTGTGGTAGTATCCTAGAACGTTGTCAGAATTATAGTGATCAGAAAGACAATGACTTGCTGTAATACTAATAAAACAACAGTCATTAATGGAGAAACCATCATGAAATCTCAAGTATTTTAAAATGATAGTCTGATTTTTTATGATTGATATAATCGGAGCATGGTGGAATATTGAAAAAGCGTGTGACGGTGATCCCGAATAAGCAACTAACTTTACCCAAAAGAACTGTGGTTGCACAAACAGTACTATATAACATTAATAGTTACTAGACAACCCAGTGACACATTGGGCTACCATTTGAGAGAAAATTAGTGCAATCTGATATGACCATAATGAACCCGAATTTGTATGCATTTACAAATAAATGAGAGATACTTTTCTATAATAAGCATTTAATAATCATCTTCCTTGACAAATCGGTCATAATAATATAGATGGGGTGAGCGCGAATGAAGACCCTACACTAGTATCATTAAGTTGCAAATAACCCAGATTCTTCTAAAATTCGTAATTCGTTTAATTCGTAAGCGTATTTTAGGGATACCTTAATTCAATACCACTGGCTACAATGCGGGTTTCCCTTACTTAGAGATCGCAAACAGATAAACAGAATCAGATTCGTAGTATTATATAGATAAATATTAATAATATATAACTTTGATTGAAACAAAACTGAAAACCGATACGTTAATCTTTAGACATGTTCGAAATCCTGTAAGGGAATCTCCTTTATTTTTATCAAGTGACATTTAATTTATAACTCTAATTGAAACATAGAAAAAACTTAGAGTGAACATTAGAAAAAGAAGATAGAATAAAGATAGAAATTGAAAAAAAGTGGAAAAATCATTGTAATCGAGGACGACCCACTTCGAACGATCTCTACGTGAAGAAGTTGAGGTAATTATCAACCTTAAATGTCTGAAGAATTGAGAAATCGATATTTTTCTTTACTTTATTATTCCCTCATAATTGTCTTGTTTTTTCCCGTTAGTGAAATTGTTTTCTTGCTTAGTTTTTTCTCTTCTTGTTGGACACAATACTTTATCTTGCTTTTAATTAGCTCTCTTAAACGACTCTAGTATTAATATTCATTTTTTTCTGGGATAATAGAACGAAATAATCCGATTCTAGCATTATAAAAATACGCTACTTTCAGTTTCATTATAAATATACACTACTTTCAGTTTCATTATAAATATACGCTACTTTCAGTTTCATTATAAATATACGCTACTTTCAGTTTCAGTATAAAAATACGCTACTTTCAGTTTCAGTATAAAAATACGCTACTTTCAGTTTCAGTATAAAAATACGCTACTTACAGTTTCAGTATAAAAATACGCTACTTTCAGTTTCAGTATAAAAATACGCTACTTTCAGTTTCAGTATAAAAATACGCTACTTTCAGTTTCAGTATAAAAATACGCTACTTACAGTTTCAGTATAAAAATACGCTACTTTCAGTTTCAGTATAAAAATACGCTACTTTCAGTTTCAGTATTAAAATACGCTACTTACAGTTTTATTAACTCGTAAATAACACCACTGAATGCAACTTTAACGTAAGATCATAAGATTTTAAAATTACTTATTATTCTTCGAGTAGACGCGATGGGATATGATAAATAGATATTGTCTGACAATGGGGATATTTCCCAAACTGTTGACATTTTATACACATTTTAACTCGTGCTATCTATCACCTGTGACATTATGGACACGAATAGATTGATCCCAGTAGCCATGAGATCTTTAAACATGCCCAAGGCCAAGATATGATTATACTCAAACACAATATGTTTTATGCAAATATACCTTCTGCTTTACCATGCTGGGCACGATATCTTTGAAAATATCAGAATACAATGTGTAATTTAATAGAAGGTACAAGTGAAATAGTTACCAAAGAAAAGGTAAAGGCAGAAGTGAGTTCAAATAGACGTTACAGAAATTCCTTCAAGTTCTGTTAACTCTAATTTCCAGTGTTTTGTTAAATCGAAAGCCACTGCCGAAGGAAATGTATGTGTTCTGTGTGAGAGAGATAGAGATAGTCTATGTGTGAAAAAGAGAGTTAGAGTGAGGCGATTGGGTGTGTGCGTATATGCGCGTGCTTGTGAGGGTGTGTGTTTAGGCTAAAACATGTTGAGGTATCTCGGAGAAAGGGGTTATAAAATTATAGACGAACACAGTTTTTAAAACTTACTCGGATCTTCAATTAACTTTGTTGTTATTCTAAGAATAGTTGGTTTGGTTTTGAAACTATGGTGGCTATTTCGACGATAGAGAAATATTTAAAAGCGTTCTCCCTTAATAGTCAGTTGGAAACCTAATGGAGTATATAAAACATATTATTAGAAACCGTCAACCAAAACTGTCACCCACTCTGTCAAAATAGGTTTCTTCAGTTTTCAAGTGGGTCCGGCTGGCTGGCTATGTATGTATCACGCGTACAGGCCACACCAATGGAGCTAGAGGGTTGGAAATTTCAACATTTATTATTTCCTTTTTTTGTTTTTTGAAAATTCCCCCCACCCCTAAATAGGTTTTTAGTTGAGGGATTCAATTAACAATGTAAGTTTATGCTAAATTGATCCTTAGTTTGTGCCGGCTTGTTTTTTGAAAATTTGAAGTAACTTATTTATTCGTCATCCCTTTTTTAATTGATTACCCCCAACACGGCATGCTGCCAAAAGATGTCGTTAACATGACGGTTTCTATTGAGCAACTAAGTAGACCTGTTTCATTTATTTTTTGTTTTCTATTATTTTCTTTTTTGTCTTTCGTCCTTTCCAGTATTTCCCACGTAATTATTTCTCTTACTTTCTTTTCTCCATTCCAGCTTTCTTTCTGTCTCTATCTTTTACAACTTTTTTCTCTTTTTCTCTTCTCTCTTTCCTTTTCAGCATTCTATTTGTCATTCCTCCTCAATTCATTTCTATTATACCATTCCCCCCCCGCCTTCTCCCTGTTTAATTTCCTCTCTCTTTTCACTTTTGCCTTTTTTCTTCTCTCTTCTACTTCTTCATCCTCTTTCTTGCACTCATTGTGTGTCAAATTCCAGGACAAAGTCAAAGTTGACTTTACTTTTCTATGTAACAAGAACAAGAACAAGAACATTCCTCACCAAAATTAGGGGAGTAAACCGATATGTAAAACCCTATTCCCCTACCGTGATTTGAACTCATGATCGCTAACCTGGTGTGTTACCAGCTGCGCTAAACTGACAATATACCTCCAAAATGTATAGTAGAATTATGCAAGGAAGTAGAAGTAGGAACAGAGTTTGACTCTGAAGCCGCTTGTCGTTCCTATTATTTTTCTTTCGATATTTCATTCTCGCTTTTCATTTATCCATTCCCCCTCTCTCTCTCTCTCTCTCTCTCTCTCTCTCTCTCTCTCTCTCTCTCTCTCTCTCTCTCTCTTCGTTCCTTTTAATCCCTTCTCTCTGTTCCCCCAAATTCTTTATTTCTCCCTCGTCCTTTCGATCTCCCTCATTAACGTCCTAACTTTAAAATATTCTCTCTTTCCTTCTTTCTTTTTAAAAAATGATTCTTCCCAAATTATTGCGCATGGATCTGAAGGGATGATCAGAAGTGAAAAACTCACTGATTGAGTCATAAAACAGGTCAACAAGTCCCGTCTCTTGACTAACAAACTCGCGCGGAAAAAAAGATTCCCTTTCTTTCTTTACTCCAACAAAATTCGTTCACCTCTTTCATTTTCAAAAGCGCATCTACCGTTTTCTGTTATCAAATTTCTGTATTTCGATGATTTTAAGGAGATTCCTTCGGTTTTTCATAACATTTTCGTCAATTTTAATTGTCTTAATAATGACTGACATTGCCATATAAATTTACTAATAATTCAGCCTCATCCTGCCTTTTCGCAAATACTTTCTCTCTTGCTCGCTGCTTTCCTCCAATAACGTCCGTGTCTGTGTCTCGTCTTGAGAAAGCGTTCCTTCTGGCATTACGGAACTGAACGCCGGGACTGACTTTCCTATTGTAATCTCTATTTTCTCTAATTTCTGTAGAACAACACTTTGATTAATGTTAAAGTCAGAAATCCTTTCTTGGAGTTGGGGAGATATTTCCATGCATCTTTGTTCCCAAATACCACCTTTCAAAGGGTTATTGTTTGTCAATTCTGAAACTAGCGTGGCCATCAAGTAGATGACTCTAGAACGTCAAATAAAATTTAAATACCTTGAATATCTCGATAGGTTCATTCATAGTCGTTAGTCGTAGACGCCGACAAACGCTATATAACAGGGGTGGCCAAACCGCGTCTCGCGAGCCACATGATGCTCTTTGACATTTAATGTGCAGCTCGTTGAATTATGTTGGCTGAGCTCTTTTTCTCATCACAGTTAATCTATAGATTAAATAAGAAAGAAATTCCAGATTTATAATTATTTACCGGTTATGACTGTGACTACACTGGATTAAAACATAAGTTTAAAGTTGATGGTTAGTAAAAACATTTAAGAATTAAAATCCTAATCTTAATGCAAAATTTGAGTGAGGCATGTTCTTCAGTGCCAAGGAAAGGAAGGCAGGGGCGTTAAAGAAATTACAGGTCAGCTGGGGTTAAAGAGGAATATCAGAGGACTAAGGTAATGGGTAGGATTATATAAGTGTGCTTGGTGATTACTGAAACCAATACAAATTAACAGATAAAAAACCTACATACATGAATAAATATTATTGCGTACATGTCTTTGTTAATATTTATATAACATTGTTGTAACAAAATATGTAAATTGTGTTTATGTTTAGCTCCAACATCTGAGGTTTATTGTATGTGGCGCTTACATTACGCAAGTTTGGTGACCCCTGATATAAGAACAACATTTAAAAGAAACTAGAAACATAATTAAAACAAATAAACCTGAAAGATACATAATTAAAATATAAAAATTAAAAAAGGGTAACATATAGAAAATCAATTTCCCGTCATTAACTATTTCTTCTATAAAAAGTGATACAACCGCTGCTACAACAACTAATACGACATGGCACGAGCAAGTGTTTGTGGCAGATAGAAGATTTCAGATACAGAGCGAAAGGAAGACACAGAGAGGGAACAAAGAGCAAGACAAAAAGTAAAGGGAAACATGGAGATCATTATGTTTAAAGATTAAACATACGGCATTTAACAAACAGACAATCTAGACATGTTCAGGCTCATCCCGAAAGATCTCCATCGTAATTCTTTCACGATCTTTCATCATTGTAATCAATCCGTTCGTGTCTGTTAAATATACTAAATCAAAAAATATAATTATCTAGTCATTTTGATATAAACTTTATTAAGTCGAATTGCAACCTATTTCTCAATAGAGCGGTGTCCTGTTCTTCATCAATGTTATTGAAGTGATTGAAAGACTGACCACACACGTAGTTTCTAGTTGTCTGTTTACCAATTTGAAAGCAAATATAGACACGGTTAAGAAGTGACCAATTCATTAATCCAGTCTGAACAGATTTCATTATTTCATTTCCTGATATAATCAATACAAAATTCTATTATGGTAATTTTCGTGCGCTTAGATGAGCCACCTAGCCAAGAAGTGAGATGAATATTGCATATTAAAACTGCTTCCATTTGTTCAAATGTGCTCTAGTTGATGCTTACACAGTCTGTATATTAAAATCACAGTTTTATATATTTATCCTCGAGAAAAGTTAGAAACAACATAATAGACAATAATGTACTTGTACAATTTTGTAAAATCAGCTGAACTCAACGCATTGATTCTTTTCTGTGGTTTTAGATGCGTCCACGCATCTCTATGAGACACTTTTCGGTCGGTATGTCTGTCGGTCGGACGGTCTGTCGATCCCTAATATATTAAATATCAATTTTTACAGTCGTATCATGTTGGATTGATATGAAACTTAGTCCAGACCTTCGGGTGAAGCATCCTCATCATCCTCTTCGTCCTCCTCATCATCTTTTTACTGCTACTACTACTACTACTACTACTACTATCACAATTAGTAATGATACCACTACTACTTCGTTTAGAAATCTTTGAAATTGGAAATAATTTTTCTTGGGAAACTCAATCATGGACGGCTCCGCAACTTCTTGTATTCCTTCTCTTGAATCAGCCTTCTCCCCCTCCTCTTGTTTTCTCACGGAGCGAAGAAAGATTCGCGACTTTTTCGACTGTTTCAAGTTAGATTTATTTGAAATCTAGGTCAGACCTTCGGATCAATCAGGTGTACCATTCTTTCCCTCCTCTTTGGTTGCTAAGGAAAGTCGACGACCAAGGACGTTTCTATGACGCGCCAGGAAGAAAACAAGGAATAGATAATCAAAGCAAAAGGCACCAAGAAAAAAGATAGGGACTAAAAGATATATTTCGATAGATTTCTCTCATCAAATCATGTTAGACGCCCAATACGGAAGTCTCTCTCTCTCTCTCTCTCTCTCTCTCTCTCTCTCTCTCTCTCTCTCTCTCTCTCTCTCTCTCTCTCTCTCTCAAATTTTTTCAATAAAAGAAAGAAAAACCTTTTCACTTTTGTTCAAAAATATCAAAGAAAATGTTGACATTTGCATTTTTTAATCTTAAGAAAGATTTTTCATTATTTTGTAATATAAGTCAACATTTGAAATATTCTCGATTATTTCTGAGCCTAATTTCTAGCGAATGTAGACTTTCACGACAGGTTCCGAATCCTGACATGCATTTTCAGCCATGGGTGTGCGTTTTCTGATCTTTGTAGGATCGAACTCTTTTCAAAGATGTAAATGTCAACCAATGTCGAGACGCCATGACACGGTAGAAGATCCATCTACAAAACAAATTCTTTGAAATCAATCGATCGAACCTTCTACTCAATCACTTAAAGCTCAAACCGGCGGAAGGCTGTAGAACAAAAAAAGAAACTTCATCTCGAATTCAATCGTAACGCTACAGCATCACCTCAACGTGAATTTTAGCTCAGCCTCTGTGACGAAGCTGAAGGCTGATGGGTGGGAGGTTTCGCTTCGACAAAAAAACATCTTTCAAATAAATGATATGACGTTTCTTATCTTTCTGTAACTCCTCGATGAACTTAATGGTAGGGGGGCGTCGATTCTTTTTGCGAGTAATTTGAAATACAAATTGTTTCCCTTCTCTTTCCTTTATACAATTTCATCTTTAGTGTTTTCCAAGTGAGTCTTCCACTTTCCACTATTGAGTTCGTTCAGTCTGTCTCCTTCCTCAACCGAATAATAAACGGGTCACTCATTTCTGGAACTGCTTCCCATGGGGATATTGAAGAGTAGGAATAGCTTAGAATCTGCTCGCAGAAGAGATGTTTTATTTTTGTTGATAAAGTTGAATAAAGTACATAATTCACTTTCTGTGTCTCCACCCACCCCTAAGCTCTCATATTAATTTTTTTGATTATCGTTCATTTGGGTTCGATATAAATAAGCAAATGAAACAAAAGAAAGTTACTCGTTTTTGAAGAGATATTTAGGTGTTCCTAATTCTTCAGCATAACAAAATAGCAGGGCCTACCGTGCACCCCCACCCCGTGATCCTACATTTAGGGTACCAAAATGTTCCTTAGGATGTCCTCTTTCAGAAAAAAGATGTTCCAAAAAAGTTGGGAAGAACAACCTCATTTGCATAAAACAAAATATCCGCCTGCACATACCAAAAATAACATTTCATATCTCGTCTCCCAGTTGACATATCTGAGGACTTTAAAAGGCTAAATCATGGTTTTCAGACATATTTTACCATAACATAATTAATTTATAGGTATTTCAGTATTTTACAAGGAAATTTCAAGTATACTTTATAGGCCAAAGTGTATAGATTGTGGATTTAATTCATGAAGGAGATCATCATCATCATCTTCATCAACTGTTATAAGTCCACTACTGAACACAGGCCTTTCCCACCACCTTCCATGACGACCTATCTTGTGCTAACCTTTGCCACGTCTTACCGGCAAACCTTTCTATCTCGCCCCTCCATCTTGTGTCTGGTCTTTTCCTACTGCGTTTACTGTCCCATGGGCACCAGTCGGTTAGTCATTCCCCCATCTATTGTCATCTCTTCTTGCTATGTGACCAGCCCATCTCCACTTTTGCTGCTTAATTATTTGTATAATATCCTTCACTCTAGTCCTCTTTCTGATCCATGTTGATCTTTTTCTATCTCTTAGACTTATTCCTAGCATTGCTCTTTCCATGGCTCTCTGTGCTATTATGAGTTGGTTTTCAGCTCGTTTTGTTAATTTCCATTCTATGGCTGGTATTATGCAGCCGTTGTATACTTTACGCTTTAAGCAAATTGGCAAGGTGCTCTTCAAACTGTCTATATTCATACCAAATGCTTTCCACCCTATCGTTATGCGTCGTTATATTTCGCAGTCATGGTTTTTCTCTAGCTGTATTACATGTCCTAGGTAGATGTATCCATCGACCGCTTCTAGAGTCTCTCCTTTTATCTTTATAGCCTTTTGGGGGACTTTTTCGTTGAACATTACTTTTGTCTTTGTTCTGTTCATCTTTAAGCCTACCTTTTTACTTTCCCTATTTAGATCAGTTAACATGTTTTGTAATTTTCGGATGCTTCCGATATTATGGAAATGTCACTGGCGAATCTTAAGTAGCTTGAGTATTATCCATCTATGTTTATCCCCCACCCCATCAGTTTTCAGATGCTTTCGAGGATCGCTGTGAATAGTTTCGGTGATATTGTATCCCCTTGTCTTACTTCCTTTGCTATCTTTATCTTGTTTGTATCTTTATCTTGTTTGTATCTGTATGTAGTCTAATTATTGCAGTGCCATTTTCGTATATGTTTTGGATCATTTGTATGTAATTCTCATTAACGCCTTGTTCTCGCATTGAGTTGAAGACTGCCGTATATTCTACGGAGTCAAATGCTTTCTCATAATCTACAAAGGCCAAACAAAGTGGTTTGTTGTATTCTAAGGACGTTTCGATTAGTTGATTTATTGTATGTAGGTGATCTATTGTTGAGTAGCCGCTTCTGAAGCCTGTCTGCTCGCATGGTTGATTTTCATCTAGAGTGCCTGTGATTATTTTTGTGAATAGTTTATATATGTTAGGTAATAATGTAATAGGGCGGTAGTTACCAAGGTCGTGCTTATCTCCTTTCTTGTGGAGTAGGATTACTATTCCTAGATAGAAGTTCTTTTAACTTTTCTCTCTCTTATGCTTGTGCTAGTCTTTGTGCTAGGTCTCTCCTGCATCTTATAGAAGGTCTGTCGTTATGCCATACTTGCCTGAGGCTTTCCCGAGTTTCATATTTCGTAATGTAAACACTACCTCGTCTACTGTTATGTCTGGGATATCACTAGAATCTATAGGATTATTAGTTTATGGTATTTCTATTTTGGAGGCGTGCAAATTTTCATAGTATTCTTCCGTTACTTTTGTTAATTTGTCCATATTTTTGATAATTTTGCCGTTTTTATCCTTTAGTGCAAGCATCTGTTGCTAGCCAGTATGGTATGCGGAACGGGCGTGTTTTAAACTCTTCCCCTTTCTTATAGCCTCTACTATCCTTTTCGTGTTTTTCTTTTTTTCTTTTCTCGTTCTTTTACTTATTAATTTCTTGAGTTCTGCTTTTTCTTTCGTCCTCTTAGTATTTCCCTGAATTATTGTTTACGTTTGTATCGCCTACCATCTGCTGCTTCCTTAATTATATTTGTCAGATTATTACACTTTTCCACTATGTCACTGTCGCTATTCCACAGTGCCTGCAATCTGTATTCTATCGCTACTCTGAAGTTTCTAACGGTAACGTCTTTAATGTTATTGATCTTGTCAGTTATTATAAAGTCGAATTCGTTTATTGTTGTGACATTTGGGCTTTTCCAAGTCCATTTCCGACCTTCTCGTTTTTGAAAGAATGTATTAATTATCTTTAGACCGTATCTCTCTGGGAAATTTACTAGCATGTCACCTCTCTCGTTTCTCTGGCCTATTCCATATCTTCCTACACTAGATTCCCCAACTTTTTCTTGACCTACCTTAGCATTAAAGTCTCCCATGAGTATTGTGTAGTTAGTCTTCTCTCAGTCCATTATCTTACTGATGCCGTCATAAAACTCTTCAATCTCAAGGTCAGAACTTTTCGATGTAGACTCGTAGACCTGGATTACCTTTAGTGTGTATCTTTTGCTTAATCTGTTATCCAAGCTATTCTATCCGATATATTGTTAAAACTTATAACGTTGCCTGCAATGTTATTATTGACTAAGAATCCTACGCCACTGATTCTTTTATCCTCTCTTCCTTTATAAGAGAATAGATGATTACTTACCTTAAGCTTTAGAAGGTTTTCTCCTTTTCTGTGGGTTTCACTTATACCTGCGATGTTGTCCATTTTGTTATGTTTTATAAAATATATTGTACATTACCTTTGAAGTTTCCTCCTGACATTTCTTACTTTCTTATCTTCATTTCATGAACATCTTTGAATATGATCAGTTTCCCTTATGTTAATCTCATACGCATATAAAAAGAATTTGAATTTCTCAGTATTTACTGTCCTTCTTCATTCATTTAACAAAGGGAATATATAGTGATATAAATATTATAATCTAAAATCATGATATAGTTGAAGAAGGTAATTACACAACAACTTCACCAATAATAATTTTCTTTGGGTCGTTTGCATTTGTTAGTTAACTATTATCATTACAGCACGCAGACCTTCGGTTTGATTCATTTAATATTTCAATTTTTCGATATTATCGCCCATTTCTCCTTTTTGTCTCTCTTTGTTTCTTTTATCGGCCTTCGCTCTTCTACCTTATGGACTATTTACGAAATTGCTAAAAATCCAAATTATTAGGAAATCTCTTATGGTAATGTAAGTTTTAAAAACTTAAATAATCATACAAGCTTTCTTTTTCATCATGTCTGCACGATTTTTTACGTCAGCAATTATCTTAATTGATCGGGTTTGTTAATACAATTCAGATTCTAAGAAAACAGCATCAAAACAAGACGTAATTAAAATCAAGCACTGAAATAATAATGCCGGCTCTAAAATGGTATAAAGGAAACAAATTGAATAAAGTGTTGTTGACTAGGACTAAAAAAATGAAGAGAAATGAACAGAATAGAGGAATAAACAGAATAGAGGGATGATGACAGGCAACCATTAACGTTTCCAATGTAATAACGCTGAATATGTTAAATACGTATACTCTGAATTAATGTTACTCACATATATATATATATATATATAGGTAATATTGGATTATGATAC
>VCCN01001601.1:4570560-4588121 GCA_006491835.1 Architeuthis dux
GATCCTACTGCGGAAACTCAAATCCACTTACTTGTTTATGCAGTCGTTCACCAAAATTAAGAGAAAAACATATTTTTCTAAAAAGATGAAATAATTTAAGAAGAAGAAAGAAAAAATGATATATAATTTCTATGGCTGTTAGCGTAAAGCGCTCAGAAGGTCAATATGTTTTACACAAAAAATAGATCTACAAGTAAAATTTTCTTGAGTCTGACTGTACACTCGTATCAAATAGATTTTACAAAAATGATATGTTCATAACCTGATAAATATTTTGTTTATACGATTCGTTCATGCAATTTATCCATTTTTAAACATAAAGTACATTTCAAGATTGATATCTTCTTTTTTGTCTTGCCATTTGACTGACATTTTCATAATCGTCTCATAATGTCTTCTATTCTTTTCTCAACTTCCTAATCCATCTAATGTTATGTTTCATGCGTTTGTTTTCGGAAGCAATTCTTCTATCGTTTTCCGGAAACTGGCGAGTTGCCCCGACCACTTCCGTTCATTAAAGAGTAAGCCCAAATTGATTTCCATGTAGCTTCGTTTTTCAATGGAAATCAGAGACAGGCCGTCTCTGATTTCCGGTGCAGAAAGTGACAAAAGTGGCGGCAATGTAGTGAAGGTTTTTAATATAACTATTAAGGATAAGAGGGTATTGCAAAAGGTGCTGTCCATTGATCTTAGGCCAAATTCGGATCTTTCTGTCATTGTCGAAGGATTCGTTTTTCAATCATCCAACATTGTTCTGTATATATACTTATGTTTCTAAAGAGGTTCTAGATTCATTCTTTTGGCATTCGTCGGATACATGAAAGTATCTGGGAGGTCGAGGGGTTTAAGAAAGAACAAAAGAAAGAAATGTTAAGGAATTATTGATGGAAGAATATTTCAGGTAGAAATTAATGAATAAAGAAAGTTTATTGGCACATCGAAATATTTACTCATACGTTCCAAGCAGCACAGAAATGGAGATGATGTGGTAATATGGATAGAAGTATTGAATGAAGCAGAAAAGAAGGAGGACAGAAACGAAAGAAAGCAACAAGAAATCAATCACTGTTTCACAAAAATATGTTTCATATTCTGCTAGACCGTTGACAAAATGTAAAACTAGAAAAGAAATGAAGAGGGTGTGAAAAAGATGTTGATAAGGAATCGTTGACAAGCACAATTTTATAGAAACTTTAGAAACAGAGAAAAACTGGGCTGAATAGTTGGTGCATTTAGAGAAAAGCTATGAGAGGTGAAGAAGGAAAAAAGATGTCTTAATATGTATTTCGCATGTTTTCGCATGGGTTTGTTTTCTCTTTTTCAGGTTTAATGCGTGTTCAGCAGCTGTTTCAGGTGATGGGGAAGAGCGATCTCCAGATGACCCTGAACGTCAAACGAGCGTCCGATGTCAACTCAAGTTACGTAATTCTTAAGGAACTTCATCATACCAATCCAGAGTTAGACATCCATGCCGTGCTGGATATGTCAATACCTATGGCGAGCGAACTAATGAATCTGCTGGTCAGTCATTACAATTCCCTTAATTAGAACTTGTTCTTTTACACACACACACACACACACACACACACACACACACACACACACACACACACACAAGTTTTTTTGTTTTTATCCTCCTAAAATCTTGTTCAAAATCTTTCAAGGAGATTAAAAAGGTGAACTCACAGATGCATTACATATAGAAACAACAAACTTGCTTTTTTCCTTTAACAATTTAATTCTATTAAAAAAATATTTTCAAGTAATTTAGCATTCAGAACCACAAAACATGACTAAATGCATCCCTTGTTATGTTGATTGCAGAAATATGTGGTTCTTTTTGCATAATGTTCCTGTTTTTAACTCTCAAACATTATCCCGCAGGTTGACCTGCCATCTGTCTGATCATAGTGTTATCCGTTATTAATATTAATAAACATCTTTCGCTAGGCACTGATACTTCCACAAATATACGACAAATTCTCGTGAAAAAATGGCTACAGATTCTTGAAGCAGTTATTATAAAATTAAAAAAGCTCAAGGTTTAAGAACTCGGATTTCGATCGTATTCGACATACACCGGTCCAGTGAAGAAGTTCCTTTGTTTGTCGGCCCGTAAGAGAATCCAAAATTCGAAAAACTCTCAACACCCATATTTTTCTCCGGTCATGATAATGGCCAGAAGTATGACCGAAAGCGCTCGACCATCACCTTTGGATAATATTTACATTCATTAGATCCAGGCGCACGTTCTCTTTGTAAACAGGGAAAGTTAACTAAAAATTAAAACAAAACATTCTCTCTCGGTCGTTCTTAATCGAACATGTATCAATGAATTCTTAAAATGATTTCATGTGTTTTCATAGCGTTCTCGAATTTTACATGTTATCTTTCTTCTTTACATTTGCAAATATCGATTGTCTTTCATGTACTTTGCTATTCAATATGGTGCTAAATTGGCTTTCATTTGCTTTGTTTAAGGCTTTCATAAATTTGTGTGCGCTTGCTTCAAATGAAATTGTGTAAAATAACAATAGATGCAAACGTTTATTTGATAAAGTTAGACGGTTACCATGCGCTCCCGGTTATCATTACTATAACTAAATGTTGTTGGTTTTTCTCAAAAGAAATTCATCCACAGAAACAGCCTCTACATGAAAAATAAATAAATGCAGACATTTCATGTGTGTCTATAAAAAGAAATTAAAAATTAAAAGAAATTAAAAAGAACTTGCGGTATGAACCCATTTCAACTCGTTAATTTGTAATGAAATTTTACTCATAGGTTTATCACAACGTAAACAGTTTTTCTTTTCATTTCAATAGTTTAGCTGCCTAAAATGTGAGATCAAAGTTTCCGATTCACTGACATATAACACTTTTGGTGCATTTCCACTCGTCTTCTCTATTGAGAGAAAATAATAAATATTATAGTATTATTTTTGAAAGTCACAAATACTAAAAGAAAGCAAAAAGGATCTCGCACTGCACTGTTTAATTACAATTACAGTTTAAATTTGGACATCAGGTTTATTTTTCCTTTTTTAATTCAGCTTTGCCTTATTAAATTGTGATGAAGAAAATATGATAAAGCATTAAAGTTAATGAAGGTGAAGAAAGTGTGTTTCCCATAACAAAGCTTATTAACAATGTTAATTTAGAAATGATAGGGAATATAAAAAGTATTGCCGCAAGCAGTCTCGCTCAGGTATTTTCCAGGGACATTCGTTAAAAGGCATTTTCCAGGGACATTCGTTAAAAGGCAAATACAAAACACTCACCAAATCGAGTAACAAATATTCTTCGTTCTCTTTTCTTTATTCAATTATGCCTCCTCTCTCTCCTGACTACGTACAATGATTTTGATTAAAGCGAAGCTCCGATTCAGCGTCTGCTGAGAGTCATGTAGCTAATATTGGACGACTTTTCGGGTTTCAGTTGTGTTAATTGTTTGTTTGTGGTTTGGGAACGAGCAAAGGGAGCTTATTTAGAAGGCAAATTGTACTTGATGCTATCAGAAGAGCCACCAGAGTATTGGAATCCCATGGTTGAACTAGTGTGTTCCTAAAACATCAAAGCAAATTGGTAACGACCAAAGAGCACGCACATAGGACCAACCACAGAACCCTGAGCTAAATTGCCGACCATTTGTTACAGGTGCCCAACAATTTTAAATGGCTGCGACAGTCGCCTTTTAAAAAATTAATATGTGAGTTATGCATAGCGTCATATATGTTGTTTATTTATCTGTAGATTTTCCATTCTACAATGGTAACTGTTAAATAAACAGGGTTTCATAACAGATGAATTACATGTCCTTACACTCTCTTATTTCACTGGACTGTTTCATAACGCTACCTTTCTGAATCACAACGCTTCTTAAGTACAGTCAACCTCACCTATGTTAGCGGTTGCTTTCGGCCAAATTCATCTCCCAATTCCCAGTCATTCAAGAAAAAAGAAAAACGCATTTGTCATTCAGTTTAATCATATTCTTCTGTTTCAGTAAGTAATGGAACCTAACTTCTTCTTTGCCTTTACTTGCCTTTATCTTTATTTAAACTGTATATATATTGAATACTGTGTTGTTTCGCATATCAGCATCTACAAGTCTTAATCCCTGCCATGTTTACAAAATGTTTGTAGTGTAACACCGTCCCGCCTCGCCAGACCACTTCACGTCGGACCTCTCCTTTTCCGAGGTTGTGAATTTTTGACCTGAAGAATTCGTCCGCGTTGATGGTTGAATCGTCTTGACGAAAGGGAACAGGTTACCAAATGATGTTGTATAGTAATAAGAAGAACGCTTGTTAAAAGTTTGATAGACAATGCGTATTCATTATTTGAAGTACATTGAAACAGTTTCTCGTCCCAATAAAGTGTTGAGGTGATTGGTTGAGACGATTGGTCGGTTCACCTTCTTAGTCGAATGTTCTTTCTTCCATTTTCTTGCGACAGCTTCCGGCGACTGGTCAAGGGTGCCCCCGGTGTTCTTCAGTAAACTTCGGCGGCTGCCAAATTGGTCTTCTCGTGGTCCGGCGACAACTGCGAACCCCCCAAATTGTGGAGTATTTATGGAGCAAAAAAGGGAGAGAGACATAAAATATACAAAAACAATCCAGGCTATTCTGATTGGTCAAACAGCCCCCCCCCCCCATGAAGGCGGGGGCGGCGCATACAGACCATGCCAATTTCAATTAATCAATCAAAATCGGCCATGTTAACCAAAATGAAACAAGCCAGCTATATCACTTTGCTGGGTCAGCATGCAAAATCTATTTAATCTGCAAAAATTGCAATTCTTTGTTTAGTTAGCATGGAAAGTCTATTGTTTATACAATTGAGTTCACGTTCTTTGCCTCGCACTAAGGTGACATTTCGACCGAGGTGCATGTTAAACATTGTTTAGTGATTAACGTTTACAAATAACAATGCAAATCAAGATAATATTGTTTTTAACAAAATTTCGTTTTGCATTAAATTTGCTAATCTTTGCATTTTTCTTCTCGCTGACGATACTAACGTAAATTGTATATGCTTGTAAAGTCCATATTTCGTATTTTTTGCGAACCAAATCTAAACGTTTAATTGAAAAAGATATTCAAAATAGTTGAAAATGTTTTTCCAACAATTCATGTTTTATTAATAATATATACTTATAAATTATTATAAATTGTTTGTGCCGCCGATACAACATCGGTGGCACAAACAATGTGTAATTCTGTTTTGCACGCGTTTTTATGCATATGTGTAGATGCATACGTGTAGTTTACGTTTTTTTTCATCCTTAATCGTCCGTTAAGAAAGAAAATAATTCTTGCTTTTTCACGTAAAATACGCCAAATGTTCTGTAATGTTTTTCAATGTTTGTCTATTGACAGTTGAAGTGTAATGTGTAGAGTGTTGTATCTGCTGTTACCTGAGTATTATAGCAAAAATAGGTTACTAGAGCAAAAAATGCGATAGATATTCATGTTTTCACATTTGCTTCCTTTTCAGAGTGAGGATCCCCGAGTCCACAACAGAAGGTTTCACTTCTTGCTAGTAGAGCCAGTAAGTATTGTGCTTCTTACCATTCGTTATAAAAGTGTAGGTGTAGGTGTGTGTGTGTGTGTGTGTGTGTGTGTGAATTAACTGAACGATATATATACAATTAATAATATATAAACATTCGTGTGTCTGTGCGTGTGTGTCCGTAAGTATTGTACACCAGTGCAGTTATCAATTTGAACATCATTAGTCTTTACATCGTTCAGAAATAAATTATCCTATCTGTTTTTGAGCTTATTTTCATTATTTTCAATAGATGTCGACATGCGTTATTGTTTCTCTGAATCAATTTACATAAAATCAGCTTTATTTTTTTCTCAAACAAATTTGCTTTGTTGTAACCATCTGAAAGAATTGGCTTGTGGGTAATTTCTATTGTGCATCATTTTGTCTGCTTATTTAAGTGTGTTTTCTGGTAAAGTCATCCAATGCTCACAAATGCTACATTAAAAAATGACAAATCGACTATTTCGATAATATAGTTAGAGAGACAAAAGATTGTGCCATTATCGTCATTTCTGATTTTATCATCCGCATTAAGTATTATAGTGCAGTTAGTAAAGGTTTTATTAATACTGGATTTTAGATGGTGCTTATTCTGAAGTAAAATGGTAATGATGCTAATATTGGAAACCATCATATTTCATGTTGATAAAAATTATACCATTTTTCATTGATACTGCCTTTAGATTAAATGTTGTTTTAAATAATTATAAGATGAATTTCACATTTGTTGTTCCTAATAAATCTTTGACACAAACTAAACCTAGAGACACCTTGTTATCTTGCATATTATTAAGCAATTTAAAAGCACGGCAAACAATCAATTATCTACGAAAAACATAAAGCAGAGAAGGAGCTCCGAAAGAATTTTTAGCTTCTACCTTTCAGTATCAAACTTTAACTCAGTTAAAACATTTTGTTAGTTCAGACATTTAATAGTTATAATTGATAATGTCAAAATTCACAACAGTTCTAAAACATAGAAAAGGAATCAATTAAAAGTGCTCAACTTTGTTGCGGTGTAGAAGAACAGTTATCCAAGCAAAACTAAGGAATTGTATTAAATGTCAAAAGTTATTCATCTTAATGTTAGCATTGATTTACTTTATAAATATCCTTCTTAAACTTAAACTACTCTCTGCACTCATGAAATATAAAAGGATTCCTTTTTAATGATCTCGTATATTTTCGTTAGTAAATGGAAATAAGAATGAACTGAAAATCCTCACTAATCCCTTCACTTTTGAACCATTCCAAATATTTACTCGACCAGATACGCATGAGACTGTGTAGATACGCATATTTGGACAAAGCGTGTAAGGATAGAGTCTCGAAATTACGCGTACCTAATTTCGAATCAATGAACGTTATTTGAACCCAATAATACTATGCACATTTTTTGTTCAAATTCTGTTTCTTTATAATAAGTGTTATTTCCCGATTGGTTATGTCTAAAAAGTATAAAGAATGGATATTATTCCCTTCGTACTTTGCTTTTGTAATCAGAACACAGCAGAGTATGTTCACCATTTGTATCTGTTGGGATTAAAAGGTCACAGCTCAAAAAGTGAAGCATGGTATTCAGCATCTTACAAGAGGATTTCGAGTACACAGACCAAAGTCTATGTTTCCTCAACTTTTCAACAGTATATCTTGTCAATTTGTATCTCTTGGGCTTAAAATGTTACAGCCGAAAACGTGAACTGTGTACTTGAGGTTTTCTCGTAAAATGCTGAATACTAACTTCACGTTTTGGGCTGTAACCCTTTAAGCCCAACAGATACATACACCATTAGAAAGCCGATAAAACACCCTTTCTTACGATATATGTATATACCTGCATAAAGAATTAATTCCACAATCCATAGATGTTTGACTGAGGTTTTCTCGTAAATTGCCGTATACTTACAGATACAAATTGATAACATGCTACATACCTAGCTTTACATTTTCGGCTGTCGCTATTTCGGATCAATAGATACAAATAAGATAAATATAACATAGCCCGTTGGGAAGCAGGTGAATTTACCTTTCTAACGATATACATATGTGTATACCTCCATCGAGGATTAATTCCACAATCCATAGGTTTTTGACTGTGTACTCGAACTCGTAAAATGCTGAATACCTAGCTTCACATTTTCGGCTGTAACCTTCCATGCCCATGAGAATTAATTCTACAATTCATAGACATTGTACTGTGTACTTGAAGTTTTCTCGTAAAATGCTGAATACTTACTTTCACATGTTCGACTGTAGGTTTTTAAGCCCAACAAATACAAATTTACAAGTTACACTATTCGAGAGCTGAGGGAATCCTCTTTCTAATGATGTATATATAGGTATATACCTCCATCAGAAATTAATTCCACAATCCATGTGTAGTCGAATTTCTTTCGTAAAATGCTGAATACCAAGCATCACGTTTTCGGCTGTAACTTTTCAGAACCAACAGATACAAATAGACATATACAAATAGACATATACAAATTCCGTTTGGAAGCTAACAGGATTCTCTTTCTAACGATATATAAATATATATACATCCATCAAAAAGTAATTCCACAATCCATAGATTTGGAATATATACTTGAAGTTTTCATCGTAAAATGCTGAATACTTAGCTTCGTGTTTTGGGCTGTAACTCTTTACAACCAACCGATACAAATTGGGAACTTACGCCGTTGGGAAGCTGATAGAATTCCCTTACTAACGATATGTATATATATACACTTACATCAAAAATTAATTCTACGATCCATAGATTTTGGACTGCGTACTTGAAGTGTTCTACGTAAAATGCTGAGTACTTAGCTTCACGTTTTGGGCTGTGACATTTTAATCCCAACAGATACAAAGCCTATAAAGTATACTTGACATTTACTTGTAAATTCCTGAAATATCTATAAATTCCTCATGTCTGAAACCCATGATTTAGCCTTTTAAAGTACTAAGATATGTCAACTGTGAGACGAGATATGAAATTTTGTTTTTTTGGTATATGCTGGTGGCCATTTTGTTTTATGCAAATGAGGTAGTTCTTTCCAGCTTTTTTCTTGGGAACATCTTTTTTCTGACAGAGGACATCCCAAAGAACATTTTGGTACCCTAAATGTAGAATCATGGGGTGCACAGTAGGCCCTGCTGGCCCCATATGCTGTGATATCAAACTTTAGCTCAGGTACGAAATTCTGTTAATTCAGCCATTTGATAGTTATAAACGAAAATGTCAAAATTCAGAACTGTTCTAAAACATGGAAAAGGGATCAATTAAAAGTGCTCAACTTTCCTGTGATGTTGAAAAACTGTTCAATTGCTTCAAAGCTTCTTAAATATCGTTAGGATTTCCATTATCCAAAATTGGAGTTACTAACTAAAGGTTTTTAAAAAAAAGTTTCACTGTCAAAGTACACAGAACGACAGACTTATAAAAAAGGAACCAAATCACACAGACGTTGTGTCTGTGTGATTTGGTTTCTTTTTTATAAGTCTGTCGCTACTCAAATGCTATAATATCGTGAAAATGTCAAATTAGAAAATGAAGGCTTGCAGCAATTTCTGTCTCTCAATTTATTTGCCCGCAAATATCGTGCAACCAAAAGTCTAAGGTATAGGAATATATTTACAAAACGATAACAAACAAAATTGATAATTCGACTCGAAGTTGGACAATTTGGTTCGAAACATTAGCACGCAAAAACAATTTCTAAGATGGGAAATTAGAAAAGTTACTTTTAAAGATTCACTAGTAAAATATAGAGTTTCAATCAAACATGTGTTTAAAAAATAGAATTGCATCAAGATTCTCAACCTATACATACGAGTGGGGATCAATAAGTCCGTAGCCTGACACACCTATTACTACAATTTTGATCTGAAGTTTTCACTGTACAGTGTTCGGTCTATGATTAATATTCACCGCTAAATTGAGTGCATTGAAAAGGGAGGAGATTATGTTGAAAAATATTTGTTGTGTAAAATAAAAACCTTTTTCACCATCAGCCTGCTAGTTTATTGATTTACCTACGTATACATATTACCCAACATACAGACACATATATACATGTAAATCGTTTTGCCCAACATACAATGTAGGTCTTTTAAAAACGTATGAATGTTCTGGTGTTGTATCAAAGTATTGAACATTTAGAACATTTTAGAACATTTTATTTTAGTGTGAAGAAAAAAGTATACAATTTATATATATAAGCACACATCATAACAATCATATTTACACAATATCTAGGGCCTTAAACTTTTGTGGCGGTGTAATAAACATCATAATTATTCTTAAAATCATTTGAATCTGTTGATAGCACTACATATTCCGGTAATCTATTCCAAAGTCCTACCAGTCTATTGCTAAAAAAGGATTTTCTGATATGCAATCTACTTCTATTTGCTTCTACCATATATGTGTGGCATCTCAGTCCCTTGTACCCCCTTCTAATACAAAATACACCAGGGTTTACTCCTTCTAAACCACGCATAATCTTAAACATTTCTATTAAGTCTCCCCGATTTCTAACACTTAGCCTATCCTCATTACTCCTACTTTTTAATTCCGCTACTAACTTAGTTGCTCGTCTCTGGACTTTTTCTAAAAGATTTTTATCTCTCTACGGTGACTCTAGGTGTGGACGGATATAAGTCTGATATAGTATAAAGAACGAGTCCTTGTCTATATATGAACAGGTATGCTTAATCAGCCCTAGTACCCTGTTCGCCTTAGCCGCAGCACTGGCAATATACCTGAGAATGATAGTGTATCAGTTACTATGATACCAAGATTCTTTTCATCACTTACAATATCTAGTATATTTCCGTTCATACAGAAACCGTAACACGGATTTCTATTTTCTACGTGTAACACCTTACATTTATCTTCATTAAAAGCTAATAACCATTCTATTGACCATAGCATTAATTTATCTAGGTCCTCCTGTACTCTTACTTGGTCAACCGGCGACAAGACTGGATGGTACAATTTGGTATCCTCTGCAATCCATAGATATTGTATCCGGTAAATCATTAATAAATATTAAATATAGTACAGGTCCAAGCACAGACCACTCTGACGCACCACTACTTACACACACTCGCACAGATTTAGAACCATTCACACAGACTCTCTGTGTCCTACCCCGCAGGAAGTCTTCCAGACAACAAGTTAGTTTGCCAGCTGTGCCACATCTTTGCAGTTTGTAGATTAGTCTACAATGAGGAACTGAGTCGAAAGCTTTCTTGAAATCTAGGTATAACGCATCAAAAGGAATACCCTCATCATACAATTTAGTCCACTCTTCGAGCCTAGTAAGTAGATTCGTTAGACATGATCTTCCCCCTATAATGCCATGTTGTTCATCACAAGATATACCCTTATTCTCGATGAATTTAACTATTCCTTTCTTCACAAGTCTTTTACAGATCTTACACACTTGCGAGGTCAAACTCATCGGTCTATAATTACCAGTTACAGCTGTGTAACCCTTTTTAAACATATGTGTGACATTCGCCATTATCCATATTCTGGTCTACAGATTGCCTCAAAATACAGTACAGTGGGAGATACAAAACATCTGCAGATTCTTTTGGCACTCGTGGATGAATCTCATCCGGACCCATTGCCTTATTTGGGTTTATATTGGTTTTTTTACGTCTGTAGGTGTGAAGAAACCGTCCACTACATTCAAACGGATCTGCCACACCATCGCCGTAGATATGTTGCAGCAAGTCATTAAACCAGATTTCACATGTTTATCATCTTCCTCAACAAATACAGATTGAAAAAATTGATTTAGTTCATTTGCTATTTCCTGGTCATCATTTATATCACGACCTTTATCCGTTTTAAGTTTAGAGATCGTTCCTCTCGACTTTGTCTTACTGCTTACATACATGAAGAAAGCCTTCGGGTTATTCTTAACCCTTTCGCAAAGATCTTTCTCATACTCACTCTTGGCAATTCGAAATTTCTTATTCGTTGTATTCCTCCTCCTTCTTCTCATATACTCTCGATACCTTGTATATGTTCTACATTCTAGATACTTCTTCCACGCGTAATATTTCCTTTTCACACACCTCTTAATTTTTACATTGAACCACGGCAGATTTATTTTACTACGATTAACCAGGGGTACTCACTATTTGACAATATCATTTAAGTACCCATGAATCTTACACAAGTTGGATTTAAACTTGTATGGAAGTTCCAAGTTATTATACTATGATCTGCTTTACCAATAGGACACAATACATCGACGTCACTAACACCCAGTTCACTAGAAGAGATGACTAGATTGATACAGCTCGCGCGTCACGACCTCTCTAACGAGTCGGTTTCTCCACGTGATGTGTAAAAAATAAGTCACACACAAATTATCATAGAATCTTTGCGAAAACAAATTCTCATTATCCCTTACTATACAGTTTTCCCAATCTATACTCGGCAAGTTGAAATCTCCATTAATTAATATTTTACCCTTACAGATTTTGCTAGCAATCTCAAACTGGTCTAATATTCTATCATTATCCTCTAGGCTTGCATCTCCTTTTCTATGTACAATGCCAAACAGATCGTCATGTTTTTCATCAACAGCCATAGCGTATCCTTAACATTCAAGTCATTTATCTCCCTACATAATTCTATATTAATATGATCCTTAAACAGTAATATTACATCACCTCGTATCTTTCCTATATATCTTAAAACCAGGTACATTCACAATACACTCGTCTATGTTACCCTTTAACCAAGTTTCAGTTCCAAATATCATGTCCGGTTCAAGTTCTTTAACCCGCAGTCTCAATTCATCAATTTTCTTCAATAGACTTTCAAAGTTCGTAGCCATGCATTTAATAGTGTCAGTTCTGGATTCGGTCACTGTCATCATCAACTTACCCGTTTGGTCTCCATACTTTCTTTCTGCTTCCTTCGTATTCCCTCCTCGTTTTTTGCTTGGGGACTACTATCCCGTTTTATTGATCGTTCTTTTCGCTCCATCCAGAGTTTCTTAGAGCTCTCTCTCTCTCTCTCTCTCTCTCTCTCTCTCTCTCTCTCTCTCTCTCTCTCTCTCTCTCTCTCTCTCTCTCTCTCTGTGTTTGGTCCGTAACTATCCATACTTTTCTGTAGTCTGCTTCTTTAGCAGTCTTCAGTTGTTTGGCCTTATTCAGGACCTTCCATTTTCTTCCACGTCCCTCATTTTTATCAGTCGAATCCTTTTTTCCCAGGCGAATTGCCTTAGTCATTAACTACCTGTTTGACCAATGTTTTCTGTTTTCAGGGAATCCAAGAGTTGGACTTTGCCAAGATTAGATTGTATGGCTACAATGTAAGTGGCTTTCAACTGGTCGACTTCAATAATATGACCGTTCGGCTATTTCTCGCGGACTGGACGAAAATCGACCCAGCAGAGTGGCCCGGGGCAGGAGTAAAAACTATTACGGTGAGACAAAGTTTACTTTATATTGTAACAACATAAATATTATGGAAGAAGCACGCGCGCTGATAGTTATCACAATTCTTTTCCTTGGTTATTTTTCGTATTTGGAGAGAGGAGAGTGGGGCGTGGCTTGCAGAAAAGTGCAATATTGTTTTGTTGCGTGCCTTTCTTCCTTAAATGATCTACTCGTTGAGTTTATTGCATGTTTTTTGATAATTGTGTTCTTGGCACAACGACAAAATAGCATATACTGTCACCTAATGTGTTGATATTTATTTTGCTTTTAAAAAGTAGGTAAAGCTTTTCAATGGGCGCAACGAACTTCGTTGCAGTTGTGCGTATGCACACAACATCAAATGCTAATTTAGCGTTTTGGTCAGTAACAAATAAATTTGAATAACTGAACTAAGAGAAATCGCTGATTTTGTCAGTGAACGAGGAAATTCACCGAATTGTGTCAATTAACGAAGACAAATTATTGATTTGGGTGAGAGAACGTCAAGTCCAAGAGTGCAATACAGAGTTGCCAACCTAGTGGTTTTATCGCTAGATTTCGTGAGATCTCAACGACAGATGAAAGGAAAGAGTGACGATGAGTACGTATACCAGTTGATGCTGATATAAAAGTTTCGTTTATTGACTACTGAAATGTTTTCGTCTAATTCATTTCATATTTTGATGGAGTAAAGTCGATTATATTTCTTAGTGTGCAGTTATACAATAAAGTTTGAGAACCACTCATCTAGACCTTTGAGAAAGCCTTCCTGAGTGCAGCTCGACAGGCATTGCACAAAGGAGATATGTATTTTCTATCGGCGGAAATAGACCGAGAATTGGGTATCGGTGAATTGGCAGTTTCTCATGAGAAAAGCAGATGTCAAAAACAAAACGACACCTATAAACTGAAAACGCCACATAATCGAATAGCCAATGAAAGAAGAAGAGAAATGCAAAGAAAATTAAATGCAGAAGAATTTCTATGTGCGAAAAGGTTTTTCTAAGAAAATTATAAACAAACCCGGGCATGGACGAGTAGGTAATAAAAAAGACTTTAAAAAGAATTAGGATAATTGATCCATATCAAAATGTGACATAAGCAGTAAAGGATAGTGACAAAAACTAACTTTTGAACTGTGAAACGTTTTAATAATAAAAAAATAGACCTGAGTTATCAAAACTGTTTTTTTATCAAATTACACTCATACAACTAAAAAAAAAGATCTTTGTTTAAGGAGCCTACGGAGCAAGCTGGTCTCAATTTGGGATATTAGTGGTTATATTTATTTGAATAATAAATGTACTATCAATGTTTTTCGAATTAAATGTCTTGGTAGACGGTCATTCACGTTTAAAAATATCATTTATCATTTTATCAGGTTTTCTTGTATTATTTTTGGTTCAAAATCATTACTATTAAGAGTTTCAGTAATATATAGTGAACTTTGAATATATATATTTCTTGTCGATCGTCGAGATTTCAATTTTGTTTCCTTTATTTTGTAACTGAAATCTCCTGAATTACGCATATAAAGTTATTTTGTGAAAAAATCCCAAAACATTTAAAATATTTTACTGATTTTATTTTATTTTGCAACATGTCGGGCTATGTTGTAAATATTTGTACGTGTCGGGTAAGGATAGCGTACATTATATAAATCTTCAATAGAAATAGTTAATTAAATAATAAATATATACACACATGCGCGCACACGCACAAACACACACACACACACACACACACATATATATATATATATGTGTGTGTGTGTGTATATATGTATGTATGTATCTATGCATAAATTTAAACCTGCTTTTTAATAACGTTACAGCATAATATAATACTACAATGAATATTTTGTAATATAAATATACATAACATTCATCTGGGTCTCCAAATCTCCATGTGAATATAGTAATATGTCTCATGTACAGTTTTCTGGAGGATTGACAACATTTGGATGATATTGTTTGGAGAAGTTATGCAACTATTGAACGCCAATAAAATATTGCCCCAGAAAAAGTCGCACGGATTTCAGAATTAGGATTGATATTATAAAATGCAAATTATAACAGTTTGAAAACTTCTGTTTACACCAAACCGAACAAGTTCAACAAAACGTTTTCTAAAAATCATTCATTAAAGGAACTTTTTTTCTTTATATTCAAGACGCCATGTTTCTATTGAATAAAAATTCCAAACAGAACACGATGACGTTAATCCGACCCCAAACAGGAACTAGATATATTTAGCCTGAATAGACTTGCCCGAGTTCCATAAAAGTACGAATATACATTCACTTTATCATACCAATGATGTCATCTCTTTTGCTGTCCCTATACTCGGATATAATTTCAACAGAACGTATATAGATTCCATTACGACATGCCTACACATTTTGCGTGAATTTGTCTTAAAGCTACGCGAAATACCTTTCTCAATACATTATTCTTTAATTGTTTTTACCGATATCCAATCAATAAAGCATTCAGATTTATACAAACTTTGCATTTACAAAATATCGATTTGGATTACCCAATATATTCATGAGTATTTTAAAGTTTTAAGTACAGAATCAAAATTCTCTATTTACAGGACAAGATACCATTAGTAATTATTGAATTTCGATTTAATTCTTTTCTACCAAAAGTATTAATGTGTGTATGCGTAGAATTTTTATATGAATGCCTAATTTGTTTTTTTTGTGATGCCTATGTTTAGTTATGTGTTGAAAATTAAATTTACTCCTGGGCTAACTTTATAAACAATAGCATGCATTCTACAAGGAAAATAAATCACTTTGCCAAGAAGATCTGAGTCTACGTCCTAATATTAAATTACACATTTGCTTTCTTAAGATTCCCCATCGCCAAGAAATAACAGAAGCTAAAACTAACATCTACACGTGCACTCTGGATATTTTGCATATTAATTGGGCGGCGTGCTAGATTCGCTGAAATCTAATGAATGCTATTTGATATCAACAATTTATTTACCTCCAAAGAAATATTCTTCGATAATAAGCGAGTATGAACTCCATTAAAAAGGGTTCGGTCATAGAAGAAGCTATACCGATTCTTGTTTGTCACCTTCCTGGCCATTTCTGACATTTAACTTTTGTCTTTCAGTATGAGGCAGCGTTAGCAGTGGATGCAGTCAGCTTGTTCACGCGTGCAATGAAGAACTTGTCCAATCTCGGCCTTTTTGAGTCTCTTTTCATCCGCGCTAAGAGTGGAGCCAACAGCAGCAAAACATGTGCAGCTGAGCGTCTGAATGTGTGGAACAAAGGTAAACATGTGCTCAAGGCAATGAAAGAGGTAAGTACTGTTTATTTTAAATCGTTAAGCATCGTTAAGCATAATTAAATGTTAAATGTGCAACAAAATAACAATTGAAAATATTACCCATTGAGGAGCGTTTTTCCGAAATGCGTTGGTAAGAGAAGAGTAAAGTGATAAAAAATCCCGCATTAGATGAAATGCATGAATTTGAAGAAACCCACATCTACCCTGCGATCAAGAACGACTATCTCTTCTACGCTAGACACATAGACGACATTCTCTTTATATTAAGAGAAATTAAACTAAATAACTTCCTTACACATCTTAATTCTACACATGACTATTAAATTCGACTATGTTAAATCATCTGAATCCATCCCCGTCTTAGACACCCTCATATACATAGATAATAATAGACACCTCCAAACTACACTATATACTAAACCCATCGATACCCATAATTACTTACACTCCAAATCGGCTCACTTAAGCATCTTAAGGATAACTTACCACACTCACATGCACTTAAAATTAGAAGGATCTGCTCTGAAGATAATGAACTTTGGAAACGTAATAATCACCTCACACTGCACTGCACCACATGAGGTTACCCCTACACCCTAATAGAAACACAAATCAGCAGAGCTACCGCTATCCCTAGAGATGACACCTTAAAATTAGCTAATAAAAACAAATCTCACCGCATACCTTTTATAACTACATTCCATGACACACTCACCCCACTATCACAAATAATTAAAAACAGATGGGACATCCTTACATTAAAAACAGAATTTAGAGATAACCCGGCTTACTATCCTATCGCAATTCTTCGGTTGAATATGTCGTTTGACTATTAACTCGAAGAGGATAGGTTTTTTAATGGCCTTCAGACCGATGATGTCAGCGTAGGTTTACAACGGCCAGAGGATAAAAACGAGGAAATGATTTTATTAGTCGCACTCAACGGGGGGTACACGACCGCACGGGTACCATACGTTGTACTGCCAACTGATCCCCCATCGGCCGTTTACTAGCTAGGTAATTTTGATACGTTTTGCATCCATAAAATCCATAACAAAATAAACTATGATAATTGTCCTAAATAAACTAAACTAAATATAAGATAGAAATATAAGAATTATAGCTGAGGGTGGGGTGCTTGAGCAGCACTGCTGGGGAACGACTGATTTTGATTTTAAATCCCTGAAAATGTTCCATGATAAACAACTGATACTCCCTATAAAAAGACTTTACTTATAGTACTATAAGATCTAATTCTGTGTA
>VCCN01001601.1:4588773-4608585 GCA_006491835.1 Architeuthis dux
TCTCTCTCTCTCTCTCTCTCTCTCTCTTTTTTTTTATTTCCAAAAACTATTTTATTAAAACCTTAAAAGCACTAAGATACACCCCGTGGATAAACAGAATGAACGTCAAATAAGAATGCTGTTCGACTATCCGCAAGTACAGGCAAATAGAACCAACTTCGTAATGCGTAAAGGTTCAATAATTTTGCAACATCAAAGCAAAACCCATTGCTAGTTTAAAATGGTTCAATGTCGAGAATCTGCCATCTGAAAACTAATGGGGGGAAAAACAAATATCAACTTTATACACACGTATACGCGCTTTAGATAAACTTATACGTGTGGGGTTAATCATATTATATTACGCCGCCTTAGTTGCGGTCACTCCCATGAGAAAAGTAATATTCGATTGCGTCCCCTTAGTTGGGACGATACCATATGCAGCCCCTAGGAAGTGAGGTGACGTCACTTCCCCCTAAATCCTAACTATAAAAAGAACGACGCCCTTTCTTCTTCCTCTTTCTCGTTGGTCAATGATACGGTTCTATGGCTGTGTGCAACAAAATGTGAGTAACTGTGTCAATTTTACAATCCTATGATATGAACTGTTATCGTCCAAGCAACACCGACGAGGATTAGTAAAAGACCATTTGCCATTGAGACATTTATTTTTTGCATAAATGAATAAAATGTTCATTTGTTCTTAATACATAAAAGGTTGTGTTTCCATTTCTTTAGTACCAGTTATCATCCCATCCAGGTGGTTCCTCCTTTAATACCTAAATGACCTCAAAATCCACATACGCTTTACTTTTTGGTTTACAAGCACAATGTTAAAGAAAGAACGTCTACTTACGAGCATAATTGACACAAGCAAGTAAAAAGAAAGTGCTTATGTCACTTTTGACGATTTATATTAGAATAACAGGAATCAACACAGATTATAAAAACACAAAAAACAACTTCTGCTTATTATCCGCTTGGCAGCAGCTGATGAGATATCTCGCGAGAAATTTCTTTATCCTCGGTCTGACAGTGAATCTGACAGCGATTCAAGACAATTCGTATATGTTGATGAAGGCAGTGATTGTCCTGTAGCAGCTGACGAGATATTTCGACCATATGACATTACACAGAAAGATCCCAAGTAGTTAAGTAATCACGCTCCGATAAAACAACTTGTAAGAGTGCGGCAATTGTTGACACATTTCGCCCCAAAGAATGAACTTTATGTTGTGCCAAATGTTGTTCGAGACAAATTAAATGCAATAAAACGAATTGACTGGTCACAGTTATCGACAAAAGGAAAGTCATTTTGATTATGTCTATACAAAATATATTTCACTTTTTCCTTTTCTTATTCGAAATCTTTCATTAAAAAGTCGTCGAATTAACAAGAATAGATGCTGCATTTCGATTGTAGCCGAATCCTTTTCTCTCGTTTGTTTTTCGTCGGTCTCTTTAATTCTAACTTTGTCTCCTTTGCTAAAAGTAAATGAAATATGATAAAATTACCTGAAACTGATTAATAATCATGTTGAAAATTATTTGAGCTCGAATAACATGAGAGAGTCTTGTTGATATATAACACTGTGCAAAGCTATTTTTGATCTTGAATAGTGAGTGTTATTTTCTGATTACCTACGTGTAAAATGTATAGAAAATGGCTATTATTCGCTTCAGATGTTGCTTTTCTGTCCCGGATAGTAATATTCATATGTAATTGTTATTCTTACTTGCAAATTTGGCCATTATCCAACTGAAAATAAGTAGATTTCAAATTATCACTGTCTTGGTCTCAAAAGAAAGGTTTGAATGGAAAATAGCCATTTTCTATGCTTATTAGACATAATCAATCAGAAAATAATACTTATTACCCAGGAATTTAAAAAAAATGTTTTTTAAGTTTAACAGTGAATTCGTATTTTTCTTTCATCAACTTTCAGACGGAGTTTGATGGCCTTACTGGTCGAGTGGCATTTGACAACAGAGGTCACCGCAAAGAGTTCACTCTGGACGTTCTTGATATTGGAATTACACGCGGCGCAGTCAAGGTAATATTGGGAACATTTTGGTCTTTTATTCTTTAGTGTTGGAAGTGAATGTCATGCCCACCGCTAGTTGTTTACACTGGAACATCGTTTAGTGGCCTTTTCAGAACGACTGGTTGACAATTTGTATGTCAGGGCTAGAGACAGAGAAGAGACCCGAGAAAGCTACAGAAGAGTGCTGAAAGGAAGCGGAAATGGGAAATTTCCAGTGAGAAATAACGCCAGTTTATCCGTATCAATCCATGCGAGTAACGTCCTAGGATATCTCCCTCTTTCCTGTAACAGCGCAAATGCATATATCTGCTGAGATGGTGAGCAGCAAACCTGAACTTCTTTGAATGCTCTGAACTACTCTCGATTCGAGACCAATCACGTGCATGCATGTGTATTTCTGAGTTTGTATGTCTTTATTTACGTATGTCTGCGTATGTGTACATGAGTAGTATGTATGATTGCGGATGTACTTGTCCACTCAACATCGATCTACACTTGTGCTGTTTATTGCTTGTCTTTGACGCCTTCAACCATCAAACAACGGGAAGGGGAGAGGTGGAACGTTCTATTCGCCTTAGATATTATCTAGAATCATTGAGTCTTAGACCGATCAGCCAAATAGAGCCATTCTCTGCGCGTTCTATCGGGCTCCGGCCGTGGCTACTTGAATTAGAACCGAATCAGCTATATCCTTCTAAGTATACATATTTGTGTTTATGTTTTAATACCATAGATTATAACTGCTTTTTATCAATCAGTGTTACTTGGCGAGGTTGTCCTTTCTATGTAACTCGTGTAATATTGAATTTCTTGACAATACGCTGAATACGCTCCATTAGGACTTTTAAGATAATGCATGATTGGTCATGTGTATTGTGTTACACAAAATGTCCATCCGGTTTATTAAGCCAAAATATAATATATTTTTAATCTTATTTTCGACATTAACTTTATTGAACAACATATTTATCGCTTTGTTCCACTTTCTGCCATCTTTTAGGTAACTTCATAATTATGTCCTACCAGGACAGTTTTTGTCGATTGCTGTCTTCAATTGGTCTAACTGGGAGCAAGACTTCTCTGGAAGGAGCTTATATTAGTAGATTCCCTTCCAATCAAACCATATACACACCAGCACCTTCGGAGGTGTGTGTGTGTGTGTGTGTGCGTGCGTGCGTGCGTGCGCGCGCCCGTGTATGTGTCTGTGTTTGTGTGTGTGGATTATTTCCTCAATCTTAATTTCTTGATAACATTGTACTAGAGTGCAATGTTTATCATTCTAATATCGCTTGATTCTTGTGTTTTCTTATATCTTTTCAGTCAATAAAAAACATTTTGCTTTCAGCAGAAAGTATTCAAAGTAAATGAGTTACCAGTCCATTTTGATATTGAAAATATACAGTTTTGAGTTCAAACCTCAAATAAGTACAACTAGGACATGTATAAATATCTGCATAAAATATTTAGTGTACAGAGACAAGACAGGTAAATAGACGCTATTATATTAGTTAGTTTATACATTTGATAAAGATATATTAATTGACAATTACTCAATTTACTATAAAGACTCAAGAAAACTAACTAGCTTCATCCTCCATGCGCATGGGAATTGTCAGATTTCAGGGGGCGGATCAATCCGAAGATGGAATGAAAGTATGTCAAATAGCATCAAAACAGAGAATTTCAAATACAAACCACTTGATTGTACAATTTACTAGTGAAGGAAAGAAAACCACTGCGTCTCGTTCAGGCTGACCTGGGCAATTAGAAAGGTATCTTCGCGCAATGAAACAAAATAACTCCATTGCACGGCGGCACATATGGCAGAGTGTGTCGATATCAACCAACCAATGGCAGTATATCTCCATTGAATGGGTTATTATGGCAGAGAAGACAGAAGAAAGACACTTCTTAAACCAGTCAAGAGAAAGCAGCGGGCAACTCAGATGGTGGACAGACTTTGGAGCTCAATTTTCTAACTGCAAATGAGTGTGTGTCTGGAATTGCCAAGGATTTTGTTTTAATCACCCAATATCAAAAATAGTGGATTTTCCGTTATGGTGTGGAGAGCATTTTAAAGTATTCGTCATTTAAAGCTTTTGAAGAACAAGACAATCCATTCTACAGGAGAGATTTCTCCCCATATTCACTGATTGTTATTTTGACAAAAGCAGCAACCTTTTCAAGAAGGATGTAGTTCCATCCTATACAACAAAGACCAAAGAACTGCAGCTCCAGAATGTTATTATGTGACTCCGATGGCTAAATTAATCTCTTGACAGGAATGCTATTGAACTGTGCCATAAAGAAAATGTCCAGAAAACCTTCTACAAAAGAATTGCTTTGTGTTTTCAATGAAGCCTGCTTGGATATCCCACAAGATAAGAGAGCAGATCTGATAAATTCGATATATAAGAGAGTAATTTCTTAAAAAAGGCAAATTCACCAATTTTAATTTGCATGAGAATATGTTTAATTGTTTAGAGCAGTGGTTCTCAAACTGTGTACCGCG
Organism: Architeuthis dux; assembly: GCA_006491835.1. Classification (NCBI taxonomy): domain Eukaryota; kingdom Metazoa; phylum Mollusca; class Cephalopoda; order Oegopsida; family Architeuthidae; genus Architeuthis; species Architeuthis dux. Next base: position 4,593,310 of record VCCN01001601.1, read on the forward strand.
ATTATCTTCAATGTGTGTTAATTTGTCCATACACGGGAACATACAGTAATGTTTGAGAACTACTGGTTTAGAGCATAGAGTAAATGCTCCTGTGTGAAAATTCTATTTACTTTTGTCATTGTTCTCTACGTTCGTAGCGCAGCTTAGTCTGACACAAGGCCATAATAGTGGGCACCTAGTGAGAATCGAACCTATCACACTAGCGAATTGTTCCGCGAGACGAGCTTGTTAACCATTGCGGATATTATTGAATGTAACCTCTCTTTCCATAATAAGATATTTGTTGGACGCAACTAATTTTGATACAAGGCCTTATTAATGAGTAACAAGAGAGAATTGGAGTCACTTGGCTTTCGTGACAAATCTGCTAGGAAAGGTGTTCAACAATTAGTAAGTATAAACATCAGAACGGAATTTCCGGAAGATCCATCTTTATGGAAGGAATCTCTGAATCCTGAGACAAGTGCCAACTTGGAGATGTACCAATTCTCTGTTTGTTTACCTCGTTGCTAAATTGTTCATAAAGAAAACACTCATTTTATACAGGCTCCTTATTGATACTGTAACAAAAGATCAGACATGATGACAAATTTGTAAATAAAACCAGTTTACTAATGAAGGAAAGAAAACCACTGCGTCTCGTTCAGATCGACCTAGGCACATTATGAAAGTATCTGGGTGATGTGATGGGAAATTAAACTCTCTTAGAAGCTTAGAATCCTTTCAATTACAAAAAGAAAGATTGCTCAGCGTTCGTGTGCGATTGATTTCGTTTACGCTGTTCATATCGGGAAAGGAGCGGGGTTCAATAGTGAACATATTTCCAATATTCTTTGTCTTTCAGATTGGTTACTGGACCCCAAGAGATGGATTAACTATGTTAAAGCGTAAAATGGTCCGGCCTATTAACGCACCTAGCTCTGAAAACAGAACAAGGATTGTGACTACTATCCAGGTAATACAAATCCTCAAATATCATTCATCGTTTCTGCTATTGTTTAAATGCTGCTGATTAATTTACATGAACGACAACTTTTATCTGTTAAGAGAAAGGTGCAAGAAACAATCAATTAACTTTAATGTTCATAACCAATTTTAGTAGTCTCATGTTAACAAAACAATTATGATTTGTATTTGGTCTCTTGTATTAAGATGCGTGTCTTTCTAATATTACAATCCCCCAATATTAATATAATCATTATTCAATATGGCCAATCACTCGGTAGAATTTGATAATATCCAATATAAAAATAGAGGATTCCTAATATTTTTTCTCAGATCGGATGAGACTAAATAAACTGAAGTTCCTCCACGAAATATCATCGTTTTAGAGGTTAAAAACGAAAAACCTCAATGACAGCGTGTATTGGTTGCCAATTTTGCAACCAGTATTCAGGTCAAAGTAAAAGCAAGGCTTCGAATACCGATTTTAGTTGAAGACACACCTCCTAAAGATTGACACTGTACAACCTGTCGATATCCATTATGCTTGGTAGCCCTAAGCCAAATTGTGTTGAAAATCCTGAATGGGGAAACAACCTTCTTGCTGACGTTTCGGTGTACTATAAAACATTATTTTAGTTATTTCTGTTTACATAAAACATAATGGTGTTTATGGTGGAGTTTTATGAATAAAAATCACACACTTTCTGTCCTTTAAATAGTAAAACTTCCGATGTTTATAGTATTATGCATATAATATTGGAGTTATTTTGTTATTTACTAAATTGTTGTCCTTTCAAAATTATAATAAACTGACCCTTGCTATTAAAGTATAATTTGCAGATACAAAAAGGTTAGTGCACTATTTTAAGGAATATAACTTTACTTTTACACGGGTTTATAATAACTAACACAATAACAGTGACAATTCTAATACTATTAAAATAAAACTGCTTAAATATATTTCACTTGTAGTAAATCATTATAATAGCACTCTGGAACCTCGAAGTGAGGAATCTTTCGAGGTCTACACTTTTTAGAGCAAAAAACGTGATAAAAAGAAATCGAGGTCCTTTTATAGTGAAGTGATTAATGTTAATATTTTAATAGACATGAATTGGTAGACCATTTATAATATTTGTTGAAGAACTAAACTAAAATATAAGGCACTGGGCCGACGTACATGTAGCTGACGTTCCTTGTCTTTTCTAAAAGAAATTTTTAAAAAAAACAAGTCCACAATTATTTGATCCATATTCGATACTGACATTTCAATATTTGAAAGAGAATTTCTAATTGTATTATTTATTTCTGGCTGAGATCAATTTGACACAATGCCTACGTTTTTACTCATTTTTAACGCTGCTCATAAGGAATAGGCGTCATCTAGAATTGAGTTTCTTGTGAAGTTCAACGAATCTAATCACAGAGCAGCACGAAATATGATACGGTCTAACCGAAATGGAAATTACCACGCCGTGTAATAAGACCAGCGAGTAGCTGTGTGTGCCTCGAGCCAAATCAATAATATATTTAGAGAAACAGTGTCCGCCCTCAATTGGAAACTGGAGTCACTTTTTTATGCACCCTTAGAACGATTGAGTGTAACATTTCTAGAAGGAAAAAGTCAACTTATAGTGTCCACCGTGTAACCAACTGGCTGGAAAGGTTTATTAGTTGAAAGTCAACCACACAGACTAAGTAAAAGACTTAATAGTTGACACAAAAAGGGCGCCTAAGATATTTTTTAAAACAATGAATGTTGTTAAACATTTAACTTTCAAAAGTACGTATCCCGTTAAAGAATCAAGCTATTTTTTTTTAATTAGTAAATAATTTGATTATGACTGTGATGTCGAGACAAACCATTTTCTTTTTAAATTGTCTGCTTTGATTTCATAGTGGGAATTGGAACACGTTCCGAACCATATTCCGTGTACCAATATTGAATTTAGCCTAATTTATTACCCTAATAACATTATGGTTGCCCTGTTCTCTATCGTCTAAAATACACAGAGTGTGGTAATAAAAGGCAACACAATAAGATGAAAGAATAACTTATAATAATGTGTTTTATTACTGTTAACAATATGTTAGTCGAGCATAAATTGTATTGCTTGCATTTAAGAAAAGGAAAAATAAATAAGCCCGATGAAAGAGAGGAATCCTGAAAAAATGTCTTTTACATGAATATGGCGCCTTATTCTCACCTCTGAGCTGTGGCAAAAATCTCACATAAGTTTACAGTGAAAAAGAAAACCAATAGAAATGCATATAATGATGCTTTTTCTTGGCATCAGATCTAGATTGATTAGCAATTTCATTTCAAAACCGTAATGCCTGCTATATAATGCTTTAAAAATCAACTTGCGCATTATACCACGAAAATCATGGTTTGGGACATGACATGGGGTTGAGGTGATTGGATTGTTGACCTGTCTGGGTTCGAGATTTCGAGTCTCCCAAACGGCATCTAATGGTCGAGGAAATTTTTTAATCCTGTATTATGCCTTATTTGAAACTTCAGGATATTCATCCTTTTCATTACAGACTCCTCCTTACATAATGAAGAAACCGAAGCCGATAGATGGTCACCCTCTTATAGGTAATGACAAGTACGAAGGATATTGTGTAGACCTTGCCCGAAAGGTTGCGCATGAAGTTGGCTTTGACTACGTGTTCCAGATGGTAAAAGATGGCGCCTACGGTTCGAAGCTTGCCAATGATTCGTGGAATGGTATGGTAGGAGAACTAATAAGGCTGGTACGTAAAATATATTGCTTTATATTTTCGAATCCTTTCTTATATGCACAATAAACAGTATCTAAAGTTGTTGGAAATATCAACTTTATTAAAAGTCTTGTTTTTAGTAATGCCTTTAGAAATACATTACCTTCAGTTTTTGTTGTCAGACTCCAGTCCAAGTCGGAGGCTGGAGTTACCTTTCCTCGCCTAATTCAGGGGAGAAAACTCTTTACTGTTTTTCTGTCCTATCACGTTAAACCAAACCGATATATAAAATTAACATTCCCCTACCGTGATTTGAAATCACGGCCAAGTGATTGGTAGCCGCTCTCTCACGACCGAGTGATTGGTAATCGCTCTCTCACGACCAAGTGATTGGTAGCCGACTCTCTTACTGACCTAGCCAAACTGACGGGTCTTACATATCTATGGAAATGTATGTTACAAATAGCTGCCAATAAATACATTTATATAAAAAAATATTTTTTTTATAATGTTTTATTTATTATATCTACAATACAAAAGTTGCAGTAATCATCTTCAGTCGGAATAGAAGTAGGTGTGGAGTTTGACCCTGCAGCACACAAACTTGTTTTTTTTTGGGGGGGGGGGTTATAACACTGTTTCCTATTGATGGTGGAAAATATTGTTACTTCTCAATTTGATCGCCTCTTATTTGACTAATGCAACATTTTGTAGGCTTTTTAAAAACTTACAAACAGAATTCTGGAAGTTGATATTTCTGGTAGCAATCCTAATTTTCTCAAAGCATTTAATTCAAAATGCTTAGAGTTAGTGTGACTGATTATGAAGATTTTATTCAAAATATTTTTGTGTACATTCACACTTTGTCCCCAAACGCTATATGCATATTTTAAAAACTTACATTATAAAGAATGTATTATATTGTTTTGTGGGATATTCAATGTTATATTCATGGCATTATGAGGATCTCTTTACCAACCATATAATAACTGGCAAAGAGATCCTCATAATGCATATGAGTCTGAAATTAGGGCCCTACTAAATAGGCAATATGAATCGAGTATTCTTTATATCAGTTTCTCTACTATGTTTTTCACATGAACATAAGTATAAAATATGTTGACTTAAAAATGTATAATATTTAAAATTGGTAACATTTAAATGATGACAAACTATAATTCCTTTTTGGAATACTTTGATATAAAATCAGTTCAAAGCCATGTAAGAAAATTTCATAACAATTTCAAATTTGTAAAATATAACAATGGAATACCGACTGTGGGGAAGTGATTTGTAAAAATAGATACATTCAATACATCCGGATTCTTTTTTTAAACCTTTGAATTATAGGCCTTATGATTCGATAAAAAAAAAGTAAATAGTCTCTAATGAAAATTAATGAAGAAAGTTAACCGTGGGGCGCCAATCTATAACATAAAAATAAAATGTAAACAGATACCACAAGAAGAGAATCTTGGCCGTGACGAGGTTACTAATTTAATGCTGCTAATCTTGTTGTTATAGTTATTATATGAGCCGATTAATCATTGATTAACTTTAACACACAGCAGTCTTCAACGCAATGCGCGAACAAGGCGTTAACGAGAATTACATAGAAATTATCCGAAACATATACGAAAATGGCACAGCAATAATTAGACTACATAAAGATACAGACAAGATAAAGATAGCAAAAGGAGTGAGACAAGGGGATACAATATCACCTAAATTATTCACAGCGAGCCTAGAAAGCATCTTCCGGAAAACTGAATGGGAGGGAATGGGAATAAAAGTAGATGGAGAATACCTAAGCAACTTAAGATTTGCCGATGACATTTCTATGACATCGGAAGCATCCGAAGAATTACAAAATATGTTAACCGACCTAAATAGGGAAAGTAAAAAAGTAGGTTTGAAGATGAATAGAACAAAGACAAAAGTAATGTTCAACGATAAAGTCCCCAAAAAGGCCATAAAGATAGAAGGCGAGACACTAGAAGAGGTTGACGAATACATATACCTAGGTCAGGTAATAAAACTAGAGAAAGACCATGACTGCGAAATAAAGCGACGCATAACGATAGGTTGGAAAGCATTTGGTATGAATAGAGACATTCTGAGGAGCACCTTGCCAATGTGCCTAAAACGGAAAGTATATAACGGCTGCATAATACCAGCCATGACCTATGGCTGCGAAACCTGGAAATTAACCAAACGAGCAGAAAACAAACTTAGAATAGCACAGAGAGCCATGGAAAGAGCAATGCTAGGGGTAACGCTGAGAGATAGAAAAAGATCAACATGGATCAGAGAAAAGACTAGAGTAAAGGATATTATACAACTAATTAAGCAACAAAAGTGGAGATGGGCCGGCCACCTAGCGAGAAGAGATGACAATAGATGGGGGAAAAGATTAACAGATTGGTGCCCATGGGATAGTAAAAGAAGTAGGAAACGGCCAGACACAAGATGGCGGGACGAGATAGAAAGGTTTGCCGGTAAGACTTGGCAGAGATTAGCACAAGATAGGTTGTCATGGAAGGAGATGGGAAAGGCCTTCGTCCAGCAGTGGACTTATAATGGCTGATGATGATGATGATGAACTTTGAAGTCAGAACAAAGGCATCATGGATTAGCAGAAGTTGCTTCTTTATTCGCCTCCCCACGACGGCAAATTATGACATGAGATCTTTTTTATCGTAGGGTCCTGCATAAGCAGGCAGGAGGGAGGGAGATCCCAAGTCCCCGTGACTATAGACTTGAGGGGGAAATATCCCAAGTCAAGACAAAGGCTACGCGGACCCGGTTGAAGGGTTGAAGTGTGTCAAAACTGGTCAGTAGTCACAGGATGAATCCTGGGCCTGCTGGTCAGATGACCAGGCAAAACATGAAAAAACAGGGGGGACCTAAGTGAAATAAAGAAAACCACTTCACCGGTCGTTTTTTACTTCGAGGCCATGGCGGTTTCGAAGCACAGAGACTCCAGTTTGATCCTAGCCACAGCCGAGATATCCTGCGCAACTTCTCCCAGGACGATACCCGAGCATGCCACAGGGACCCCCAAAGGGACGTGTTTCACTGAACTTCGAGGTCTCGATGAACAGATACTACACCGTGACTAGAGACCTGAGGGGGGAGAATCCCAAATCCCTGTCGCTGAGACAAATGCCACGATGACCGGGATGGGTCCAAAAGCTCCTCAGGGCGGATCCCGAGTGTGCTAATGGGGATCGCGACCAGCTGACTAAGATATCCTGCGCAACTTCGCCCAGGTATCCGAAGATACCCGAGCATGCTACAGGATCCCCGAAGGGCCGTGTTTCGCCGAACTTCGAGGCCATGGCGGTCTCGAAGCGCAGATACTTCACTTCGATCTTAGCGCGTTATCAGCCGCAGCCAAGATATCCTGCGCAACTTCTCCCAGGACGATACCCGAGCATGCCACAGGACCCCATATGGGCCGTGTTTCTCTGAACTTCGAGGCCATGGCGGTTTCGAAGAACAGATACTACACTTTGATCTCAATCCAAAAGGCCTTTCTTTATTCGCCTCCCTGCGGCGGCAAATTTGACATGAAGTCTTTTTAATGTGGGGTTGGCCTGCACGCGAAGGTACAAGAGGGGGTGGAGATCCCATGTCCCCGTACCTAGAGACCTGAGGGGGGGGGGAGAATCCCAAATCCCTGTCGCTGAGACAAATGCCACGAGGACCGGGATGGGTCCAAAAGCTCCTCAGGGCGGATCCCGAGTGTGCTAATGGGGATCGCGACCAGCTGACTAAGATATCCTGCGCAACTTCGCCCAGGTATCCGAAGATACCCGAGCATGCTACAGGATCCCCGAAGGGCCGTGTTTCGCCGAACTTCGAGGCCATGGCGGTCTCGAAGCGCAGATACTTCACTTCGATCTTAGCGCGTTATCAGCCGCAGCCAAGATATCCTGCGCAACTTCTCCCAGGACGATACCCGAGCATGCCACAGGACCCCATATGGGCCGTGTTTCTCCGAACTTCGAGGCCATGGCGGTTTCGAAGAACAGATCCTACACTTTGATCTCAACCCAAAAGGCCGGTATTAACCGGAAAGTGTTGGCGTGAAGCTGATTTACACTTACTCCCTACAACCGACTCTCTGCGCCATATTTATGTTGTTTTACATATGATACCTCGTAGTCTTTTTATAAATCAATCTTCGTGGCCGGTTAGTAAAAGCAGCTAGGCGTAATCTAGTCTCACTCTGACAATGGGGGTGTGAGTTCGATTCTCATCGAAGGCTTACTCTTTATTTCCGATTGCGCTGTTATTCGTTGCCATAGAAACAGTGGCCCGAATTAATAAGTTGTATTAAAACAACTAAAATTAGGATGACGGTAAAAACTAGTTAAATTTAATAAAAAGTGGTGTGTCCATTAATAATTAAAAAAAGATTGATTTATAAATTGAAAATTGTATTAAAACAACTAAGATTAGGATGACGGTAAAAACTGGTTAAATTTAATAAAAAGTGGTGTGTTCATCTGCATCCATTAATAATTTTTAAAAAAGATTGATTTATAAATTGAAAATAGATGTGAAAAAATATAATTAAGTTCTAGTAAACATTGAAACCATTTACAAAACAGCTGAAAAGAACTTGGACTTCACTGTTCTTTATTGAATGATAAAAACCAGCCAGAAATTATGTCAGGTCAGGGTACTGCGCAAATAAACAAGATTCCAGTATAAATGTAATATAAGCTTCAAACAGGTTTATCAAAAATTCTTCACATACAACACTCAGGCTCCTTTTTCGCGTTGATGACATTTTGAAAGTTATAAAAAGTTTAAAAGAAATATTGAGTGTGTGTGCGTAAGCGTCCTGTTCAATTTGTCAATGATATTAAATCAATCGAATCAAACCGAAAGAAAAGCAGGAATAGTTTGTTTCGTGAATCCGTATTTCAGACTAAAATCCAATGATAAACACAACTTGCAATACAGAAATCAATTAAAATCTATATTTTCTGAAAACATATTTCGCTCAAGGGCAATACGAATGAACGTATCGATCTGAAAGCTTTTAATGATCGGGTAAAGGTAAAAACAATTATTAGCAATCAGATTACATATAGAAAACACTACATACATGCTGCAATAATGCCTAGATATGTAATAGAGGTTGTGAAGACTTTGCGTGTTATTAAAAACACCAGCAAACTATCAAAGTAATGTCTGAAGTTTTGTTTTAGTACCAGAATTTGTCTGTCATTATAAGGAAAGTAACCAAAGCGAGAATAGTGTGGTTGAGTCGATAACATAACAATTAAACTTTTCCTTCCAATTTTAGAAATATATTTACTATTAAAAGGTGAATTTCTGTGGAGAACTTTAATGATTATTATTAGTAGTAGTGGTTGTGGCCATAATTCCCTCTCAGCTGTGCGCGCATACACGTTTTGCAACCAGCACACAAAGGAAATTAATGCGCACACAAAAACTTTCAAATTCTGGAGATAGCTTACTGAGTTTTTATTGAAAAAATTCAAAAGTGCACACATACTTTTGTCGCAGGAAAGAAATTGCACAACATAAGATTTGTGCGCACACTGACTACTAAAGATTAGGGGGAACATTGGTTGTGGCTTATAAAAGAACACTTTACTACAGATTTATGAAAGCATACAATATGTGACTTTCACATGACCCCATATCGTTATGAATATGTATAAAATCAAGAGCAACTACTCTGAATTACATTAGATAATATCATTATATGTATTGAATTACATTACATTATATCATTATATTCATTGAAGCATATTACATCATGTCATATTCATTGGATCACATTACATAATATATAATCATATTTTTGAATTACATTATATATCATATCATTTACGTCGACGTACCAATTAGATACGAGATGTTCATGGCCGACACCCACAAAAGTAAGTATGACAGATGGATGTGCCATACTTTCTTGAGAAACATGTTCATTGCCGCGTAATACGATGCATGACAAATGTGCATAACAGCTTTCACATAAATCCAATTAATCTTTGACAGTTTTTAATATGAGGCAAAGAAACAAATGAAAGCTGTACTGTGCTGTTATGATGTCAAATAAACAGGTCTCCCAGTCTGGTCTTTGAAACTGATTTATAGGAGATTGTAACATTGGTTTGCCAACATTTGTATACAAAAACTTTGATGATTTCATGCTTTTTCTTCCCTCTTGCAGGAGGCGGACATGGCCATTGCCCCACTGACGATCTCGGCTGTGCGGGAGAGGGTCATTGATTTCTCCAAACCCTTTATGAGCCTGGGAATCAGTATCATGATAAAAAAGCCGGCGGACCAGAAAGCTCACGTGTTCTCGTTCCTCGACCCGTTATCCTACGAGATCTGGATGTGCATCTTGTTTGCCTTCATTGGAGTCAGCGTGGTCTTGTTTTTGGTCAGTCGCTTCAGCCCTAACGAGTGGCACGTGGAAGATGAGTCGAATATTACGAATGATTTTACCATTTCCAACAGCCTCTGGTTTTCGCTGGGCGCCTTCATGCAACAGGGATGTGATTTCTCACCTAGGTACATTAATCGGATATTTGTTTTCTTTCCAAAGTTCTCCATTTTCTTATGACTCGAACTACCTACGTGGATAAAAACTGATTCTCACTTACTTAATGCGTTTCACTTCTGTCTTTTTAGCTGAAGATGACATGAACTTCACTGTTAAACATTATACAACTCACGTCCGTTTAGATGTCTTATTATTTCTTTCTATAGCCATAGGCACTCGCCATACAATACCAAACAGACCAACATTAATTTTTGAAAATTATTGTGTAAAATATTAACAAAATAAATCGCATATATTACACATAGCAAAGCAACGTTTGTAAATCCGGTGTCATATGCAACGAATTTGTATTTTAACAAAGTTGTGTACTGGAAAAGAATCTGAAAAGAATGATCGATTTTCGTCATCCATAAAAAACCTGCAAATCAGAAGCTGTTTCTATCTAAATACAACTTGAATTTAATTGAGAAAGGACATATTTGTGGGACAATAAAATAATTGATAAATAATATCATAATATTCAGTATTTGGATACATATGCGGATCTGTAAAAATTTATGTATTTTCTACATTTTTTAAAATTCGTACAAATTCGGCCAAAACCTTGAACTAATTTACCATTCATTGAACATTATTTTGATTAGAATACATTATACAGCGTTACAACAACGATTCAGTAATTTAAATTTATAATCAAGGCTTGAGAAAGACATGCGCAATGACTTGACGTCGAATGGCGTTCAAATAATGATAAACTTTTTACAAATGTTGAGCTTATGCCATGATCACGTGTTCTGATGAGTGGTTGGTGAGGGTTGGTCGTCGTTTTTTTCTCGCTTTTTTGCTAATCCTTTTATTCGTTGCCTTATATTCGAAACTGGCATAAAAATGTTTCCAACTCATTGCAGTTCAAGTCATATACATCCAAAAGGTCTCGTACTTAAATTATCTCTCCCTATCTGACACACATACATACACACACATGCATAGATACATACAGACACATACAAACACACACATACACACACACACACATACACATACACTCACACACAAATACATTTACTGATACATTGATTCAGTTACTGAGTCATTTGTTAACCCTTTTTTGTTAACCCTTTATAGGGCACCCCTAAAAATATTTTAGATATCCAAACAATCTTTTTGTATGTTAAACTAGACCTAATTACAAGATATTTTCAGTTGCAAGTTTTCTGAAATCTTTTGTGTAAACCATTAACATTCAATATAATGAATAGATACCACAACATTGATATTGACCAAAAGAATAACAGCACCGGGTTGATTTTAAAATTGTATTGTGTGGACCAAAAACAGGCTAATTTAATGGGGTGTGGTTTGCCTTAAAACAGTTTCTGTCTTCATTCAAGCACAAGTGTACTTTGCAAAGCTTGCAGACCACATTGGCGCGGATTATGTTGTCTTTGTGGCTACATATTTGCATGTGGCTGACGGGTCCTCAGGTGATCATATATAGTCACTTGCCCCATAAAGGGTTAATCCATGAGCAACAGGGCAATCATTTGATTGGTTATATAATTTAAAGAATTAATGAGAACTAATTTCGTCGTCAATCAGCGATCGACTCGGCAAATAATTTTCATTTTTACCTGTGGTTAAATTATGGAGCTATTTAACCAAACATGAATGCATAAATGTCATTATAATTATCATATTCTGTCGGATATAAAATTATCCATCATTTGATTTCATACTGTCGACATAAGAGAGCCGCACTATATTCGTGCCTAAAATCGGAACGTGTGAATGGAGAAGCCAACCAAGTGTAGGATAAAAGACTCCTGTCTATCATCTGATCTTCGTTAGTTCAGTCGGTCGAACAGCACCGCGTAAAGGTGGCTTCCAAGGTGGACGCGGGTTCGATCCCCGCACAAAGTTCGTTTCTTTATTCACATTTACGATTTGGGACGCTCGTTTAGCAGTCGCTCACACCGACGCCGGGCAAATATAGGCTCTCACTAATATATATATGTATATATATATATATCATCAGTCGGACTAGAAATAAGAGTGGAGTTCTACCCTGCAGCAGCCAGGCTTGTTTATATAGTTGTTGCTTCAGTGTACCAAATATTCTCTTTGTGCTATTCAGTGTGTTTTGGTGTCTTTCTCGGGTGGAGCTATGGGTTATAATTGAATGCTTTCATCAGTAGATTCTATATTTGTTTCAAATTCAATGGATAGGTTTAGTGATGTACCGGAATATCAATCCGGTCGGATATCCGGCATCGGATTCACAGAACATTACCACTGCCACCATGTGAATCTGGCGCCGGATATCCGACCGGATTAATATTCCGGTACATCACAAGATAGGTTAACTCAGTTTTTTGTCTCCGAAGAATTATCAAGTTTTCCATTGTTATTGGGATTTACTTGATTCATTCATTGTTTGATAGATTGATTGATCCTATCGAATCGAGTAGCTTTCATTCATTTGTTGAGTATTTGATTAATCACTATCGATCCATTCATTTATGAACTGGCACTGATTTATTTCAGATCGATTTCTGGACGTATAGTCGGAAGCGTGTGGTGGTTCTTCACTCTGATCATTATTTCGTCTTACACTGCCAACCTGGCCGCCTTCCTCACCGTGGAGAGGATGTCCACTCCAATTGAATCCGCTGAGGATCTTGCCAAACAGACGGAAATCGAATATGGAACTTTAAGGTCAGGCACAACAGAGGCTTTCTTTAAGGTCAGTAAAACGAGTAGCGAGGGGTTTTTTTTCTGACAAAATGTATGCTTAATTTCTCGTAATTTACATGAATATATTTCGTTGATATAAGTAGTCATATAATTAGGGAGAAGCTAATAACTCTTCCAGAATAACAAGAATTATCAATTTAAGTAATTTCCGCTGCGTACATTATTATCTTTTAAACGAAACAATACATTCAACAACATTATTATTATTATTATTATTATTATTATTATTATTATTATTATTATTATTATTATTATTATTATTATTATTATTATTATTATTATTATTGTTATTGTTGTTGTTGTTGTTTTTGTTTTTTTGTTTTTGTTTTTTTTTGTTTTTTTACAGCTTTATAGCAGTGATAATATTGAGAACATTCGCCTAAAATATTCGAATATCTGTTGTTAACACAGTACACATATGTAATAAGAAAACCTTTTATCAACAATCTGTAAGTGATTGCATAGCTTCATATTCGCAGTCTATTTCCCCTACATCTGTTTCCCCTTTTCTACTAGTCGACTCAGAATAATAACCATTAAGATTATGAATGAAGTATTTGAAACATTGTTTGTCATCTGTAGAGGATATTATGTGCACAATTCAAAATACACCCACATTTATTTCAATAATTTCACAAAAGGAAATATAATGAACTTGAAGAAACCGAAGAAACATCTACCCTAGGTGTTCTTAACGATCGATATTGTTTCCCAAGGTTGAACATTTAGGCTAAGTCAATAATGGCATACGGACAATAACTCCCCCGGACAATAACCCATAGGGCAATAACTCCACCGAACAAAAAACCCAGCCCTACCGGACAAAAACCCCACATAGTAGAAAATAAAACAGAATTTGATTAAAGTTTTGGCCCATCACGAATTCTCTTATTTCTTTCATGAATTCTCTTATTTATTCCATGAATTCTTTTATTTGTTTTATTTTTAATTAATAAAAATTTGTGTTTTTTACACAAAAACAAAAATCGGGTCCGAGAAAATGTTATTTGGTTTTATTCTAGACTTTTGGCATAACTTAGCCAAGGTGGTCCCGATAGGAATTATGAGTGTGAAAGAAACAATTTAACAAAGAATATTATGATGTATATGTCCCCCTTTGTTTTTCTTTCATGAATTCACTTATTTCTTCTATTTTTATTCCCTAAAATAAAATTAGAAACATTTAAATTCAGAAATGACCTCAACTAAGGTCAGTAAACATTGTATTATTAAATTCTTTATTTGTGTCGTATTATCTGTACTCGTGTATAGATTTTTATAGACTTAATATAGGTTATAATTCTTCATTTGTGTTTATAATTCTTCACAACAAGCGCGATTATTTAGGACTCAGATTCTAGATGTTTTTAGATGTTTTTAAATTTAAATGTGGCTGAATTCCGGGATGTCCGTTTTAGTTTATTCTTTATCAGGTAAATTACATTTCATAATGTTAGCTATTAAAAACTATAAATAGATTTTGTTTTATCTTTTACTGTGAGGTGATTGTCCAGTAGAGATGGGGGTATTGCCCGGAGGGATTATTGTCCTGGGGTTATTGTCCTAGCGGTTATTGTCCGGTGTGGTTATTGTCATGGACCCGTCAAAAATATAGTCAAGTTATGGACGTTGACACATTTATGTAGACACAAATATGAGGGTATTCTGGCAAAACCGAAAACGCACATCGACATCATCACCACTTGTAAATATGACTAAATAGAAGAAAAAACTAACTTGAGGCCAGGAAGTTCAGGCCAAAAGGTTGTTATCTAACATTCCTCTCTAAGTTATGTTTTAAAATGAACTTAAGGATCATAAATGGCCAATATTTTAAAGTGTGTGTCGGATGAGTGGTATAAAGATACCATGTATGAGTGGTATAAAGATACTATGTATGAGTGGTATAAAGATACTATGTATGAGTGGTATAAAGATACCAATAAATAGAGAGAATTTGGTCAATAAATGTATTTTTTATTTAATCAAATTAATTTCGGGTGAATTGTCTAAGAGAAGACTGATATTAACTCGAACTTATTTATTTGTGCTAATCCAGTTTGATTCATGCAGGTGCGGTCTACAAAAAGAAGAGAAATATTTTTTTTTTTTATTGAGAAAACATATTGAATATTAAACAAGTTGACAAAGCGTTGTCCAGGAAAATATATTCTCGTTAATCTGTTTCTCTGGTATTTATAAAAACTATAATATCAATTGTTCCGATTAAGAGATGAAGTGACTGAACGGTTGAAAACAGAGGTCTACTAATATATCTATGCCCAACTGTG
>VCCN01001601.1:4616368-4626424 GCA_006491835.1 Architeuthis dux
ACTTCATTGATATATATATTATTTTTCCTTAAATTGGATCAAATTTTAGATTGACGTATCTATATAATTAACATTCAAATATTGGCTAAAAGCATTTTTCTTTTAAATTAAAAAAAATGGGTTTTATTTTTATGCAACGCTTGGACAAACGCTGATATGTTTTGTTTTGTGTTGGATATAAGATTGAAATTTTCAGGATACTATGAATGATGCCTATAATATTTCTTGGCTTTCTTAGATTTAAATCTAATGGAAACCAAAATAGTACGTGCATGTGAAATGAGAATGATTTCCAACGAGATTAATTAGTTATGAGATGGTAGTAAAGTATTTCCATCACCTTAAAGTGACTTTGAAATGTTGGCTGAGTGATCATCGAATGTTTGAAAAGATGAAAATTATTTTCATCCTTTTGAAATGAAGTTAATTGTTTCTAGATTTTGATCACAGCGCTCGAACCTTTCTTTTCGTAGTTTCGTGTTAGGTGCCAATACCAGAACAGTACCTTTCAAAATGAAAAATGACGAACGATAAATAAGGCTACTTTGTTTGATTTGACCATAGAATTGTTCTAAATATGAATTCTCATTAACATGCCACTGATACATAAAGAAACCTATTTGCTTTCTGGGTGGTATCTTTTCTCCTCATCTCGGGTATGTTTCACAAATTTCACAAGACAAAGTATTAAAAGAATGTATTTCGGACTAATCCTGATGATTAAAAGTGCCTTCACGGCCTTCCAGGACAAAAGATACTTGGTTAAACCTAATCTAAACCTAACCATTTGTACTTAGGTGCCATAAATTATAGCACGAATAATTAAAATGTTTTAAAATGCTTCATGGGGAACAGGAAACATCATTGGCTAGTCACTGAAAGTACCCAAGTGATACACTGGTTTAAGAGACTTGATATGATAAAATCTGAACTGAACGTTTTCCTGGTGTGCAAGTTTCAACATGGCTGATCGTATAAACTGTTAACTCATGATGAACTGTCACAATTGGTCATACCATTGAGAGTATTTCCAGAGATCTGATTTGATCTGAACATTTGTTTTAATTGAAACCCTTTGTTTCTTGACCAGACATCATTTGGACTTGCCCTGAAATCAAAAGCCAGACTTTCTTTCCGAGGCCATCCTGCCCGGGAAGATAGCAGCTCGGGAACCCCAATCAGAAAGTCCATGTCAACGGTAAGCTGGCCTATTCAATCAGTATTTGGATTGTATCATAACGTGTAAATAATCTTATTAAAAAACAATTGGTGGCATTAATAATCTTCTGGAAGTTGTAAAAAGCAAATATTTATATCAACTAAAGATTGAAATTGGATATAAAAGAGAGAACGGGTGAGAGAGAGTGAGAGAGAGAGAGAGAGAGAGAGAGAGATGCATCTTTCATTTCTTATAATTAAATTGTTTTCTTTTTAGGGAGGAGGGATATTTCAATAATAAACAAGAGACAATCTAATTTCACAAGTCCCTGATTTTTCACAGATTTAGTAATTAAGTACCGTCAATATATAATAAATAGGAATACTTAAAAAATTACCTTTGCAAAGTTTTCTAATATCATGTCAGGTCGATGTCTTTTCCATAAATCTCTCCCATTTATGAATCAAAGAGTCTCGATTGGTAATTACGAATTTTCATCGAGTCAAAATGATATGTATCTTTTATCAACAGACGAACAGCAAATGCAACAAAATATGTGGACCGGTCGAAAAATTCTTGTTTTAATTATTCCCCAGCTCAAAAATACGAACATCTTTGAAAAAAATTAACAAGTTTCAAAGTAAATGATACATTTACTTCTATTTTGTGTTGGTATTTCGTGATTTCCATTTTCAGATAAGTTTTCAACGCCTTCGATATTTATGCCATCAAATGTTTTTACTGTGTTTCCGCGATATGATACAGCCTAGGTACTGGTTGTCTCTTTTATTGCAGCTTGCTTGCATGGATACTTGCTTGTGTAGTCTCCTAGTTATTTGGCTCATTGCTGTCGTGGTTAATATCAGCAAATGAGGCTATTTGCTTGTATAGTCTAGAGTTGAACAATTGCTCTTAGCATGCTTGCTTCCTGTCCTGAGCGATTGTTTCACTGGCCTCTTAATTCCATAGCTATTCACTTGTTCAGTTAGTTAATCGAATGATAGTCATTAGCATGTTTGTTCACTTGATTGCTTGAATAGTAACCAAATTATTTGTTATTATCATGCCTGCTAACCGAGACGAATGCTTGACTAGTCTTTTATTTTTCTATTATGCAGAATTGATTACTTATGAAATAATCAAAATTAGCATGGTGTTTTTTTTTTTGTTTTTACTTGAATGAATATTCTGTTGGTCAAATAGCTATGAATTACACAATTACTTTAATAATTATTTTAACCGGGCAATTTCTATTAGCATCCTAGTTCAATTGAATGCTAAAACTGGCAACTTGAATAATACTGATAGCCTTGATGACTTTCTATTCAATCTGTTTGATTATTCAGTTGCTAGGTTCGAAGTTAATTTCTCTCAGCTTGCTTGTCTGGTAGCCATATTTAATTTCTTTCCTGAATTAGTTCACGTTTACATTTTGTGTATAAGGTTAGAAAAAGACTCAAAATAGGATTAGAAAAAGACTCAAATATAAGGTTAGAACAAGACTCAAATATAACTTTTACTCAAAGTTGAATGACTGCGAAAACAAGGATAAAATGCATGTCACGTGCACGTGTGTTCGAGTGGCACAAGAGTTGCTCGATTTTTGCGTTGCTCGATATTTGAATTGGCCATTTTACGACACGTCAGAGAAACATGTCTACTAACAGCGAACTGAAAAGGCGAGCGGATTGAAACTTTCAGGGATTGTATATGCTTGCCATCGGTCAACGTATACCCCGTGATTCTCGCATGTTCGCTGTGGTTCAACTTACATAAACCTGGTCTCGGTATTTAATAGCCTCATATCAGTTGCATGTATGTGCGCATGCATGTTAAAATATTTTTCAACGACTTACGTTACTGATCCTGCTAAATATATTTTGCATTTAATTTATTTTAATTTTAGTTATTTACTAATAGATTTATTTTCTATAGATGCTTTTCCATTTGATTAATTTTAACTGCATGAATACTGAAATGAAATGATAATATATTAATTGTATAAACTGACATTTTTCAATTTTGGGGACCAATGATCTGATAGCGCAATAAATTCAGCCTCGGTGCCATCAACTGTGCTCTATAAGAAGAGCATCATTAAGTTTTTTGGGTTTTTTTTTTCTAATATCGTATTTAGTTTTCGACTCGATGGCTTAGTGCGTTATGCTTAGTCTTATGCAGATGAATACTTGACACATGTCTTGGTTAGAATCACTTGCCGAAGTTTTAATTCACAAGTTGATAGCTGAATTTATTAATCAACGTCTGTTGTGGAGAAACGATGAATTCAATAAAGTGAAAACTGATATTTCTCTCATTCCACTGTCGCCTATTTAAGAATGTCTGCTGCAAAATTTCACACACGCGCTATTCTATTGCTTAATTCTAATTTTCTTTTGTAGCAAAGTTTGATGCACAATGAACAACTCAAACAATTCATAAGAATTAAAATTCAAAAAAGTCTTCTGTTTTCTGTTTTCACAAAATTTATTTTAAACGATTTCTAGATTTTATATATCAATTTTATTCTGAATGTATTGTGAAAACTGACTCGATTTTCATGAATGCAAACGGGTTCATTATTCATTTTTTGTGTCTTCATGACAAAATTGTCGATTTTTAATGATGATGCCCTGTTTCAGAGGCATGTTTATTTTGAACGCCACCAGAGATTTAAGTGAGTCTAAATTTATTTTTTCTCTTTTCCTCATTTATATTATAACAACATCGAAATAATAAATTCGAAATTAACTTGCTTAAACTTAGCTCAAGATATTTTTCTCTACAGATATCATCACCAAAACTGATTATCTTTTGTCCTTCGCAGGTTTCTCATAATTTAAATTTAAATTTGAAGCCATCGAAACTTTATTCTCCAGATGTAAACTTGATTTTCAGGGCTCTGGACATTTCTATCAGAAAAGAGCTTCTCAGCTTTTATTTAACTATTTAATAGTATTTCATGTATATTGTATCCAAAAAAAACCTATTGAATGGTAAATTTGAACAGAACACACAGAAGTATATATAACAGATCAGGATGTGCCAAAAGTGGCGAGATGTCGTACACTTTACGCCATCTAAAGCTCTCCAGAAATTGTAGAGTTATGTAATATTTTCCCGAAATTTTATGTATTATTCAATAAGATACAAACTTTCTGGGTCAAAAAATTGTTTTATCTGACACAAAATTGTTTTATCTGACACAAAATTGTTTTATTTGACACAAAATTGTTTTATCTGACACAAAATTGTTTTATTTGACACAAAATTGTTTTATCTAACACAAAATTCCTGTTTAATTTTATAATTAATATTAAAAAATATTCAAAATCGAGAAAAGACCTAAACCTAAGATAAACGTTTGTGAAACACACACACACACACACAATATATATATATAGAGAGAGATAGATAGATAGATAGATAGATAGATAGATAAACAACGACATAATATTACATCAAAGAGAGATTTTCTTTTAGCCGACTCTAAAATGAACATCTGTTTAATGGCTCCAAAAATGGTTATAAAGACTCTGAAAGGAAGAAGCAAGGCATTTAGTCCGGGGGCCAGCAGGGGCTACCGTGCACCCTCCCCCAATTATTCTACTTTTAGGGTACTAAAATGTTCCTTAGGATGTTCTCTTTCAGAAAAAAGATGTTCCCAAGAAAAAATTTGGGAAGAACTACCTCATTTGCATAAAACAAAATGGTCGCCAGCATACACCAACAAAACAGAATTTCATATCTCGTCTCCCATTTGACATATCTGAGTACTTTAAAAAGCTGATAAAATTTCCTTTCTAATGATATATACATGTATATACCTCTATCAAAAACTAATTCTACGATCCATAGAATTTGGACAGTGACTTGAAGTTTTTTCGTAAGATGCTGAATACTTAGCTTCACGTTTTAAGCTGTAACCTTTTAAGCCCAATAGCAACATACACCGTTGGAAAGCTGAGGAAATTCTCTTTCCAACAATATCTATATATCTATATATCTCCTTCATTAACTATATCCACAATTTTGTCTATAAAGTATACAGACACTTCCTTGTAAAATCCTGAAATACCTATAATGTTTTAGGGTAAAATAAAGTGGATTTTTGAATTCGAGATATGAAATTCTGTCTTTTTTGGTGTATGCTGGAGACCATTTTGTTTTATGCAAATGAGGTTGTTCTTCCCAAATTTTTTCTTGGGGACAACTTTTTTATGAAAGAGAACATCCTAAGGAACATTTTGGTACGCTAAAAGTAGAATCATGGGGGGGGGGTGCACGGTAGGCCCTGATGGCCCCCGGACTAATTCTTTTCTGCATTGCTTAAAAAACATGAATCCCCTCCTAAGGTTTGAAAAGTGTCTTCTGACAAACAATTCTGTGAAATTTTCGAGATGTATACTAATATTTGAGCCTTCGGTTTATTTGTTTGTGCCACTATCACGTTAAAACTGCAAAGCCTATTGACCTAGTATCTGGCATGACGACTGACAAAACACCCACTTGTGACATAAGGTTGATCTCAGGAGTAATTTGAGGTCACCAGAGGTCATTTCTAACCAACCTCCGGTTCTAAATATTGGAAACAACTAATTTGTATATCATCATTGTCTCCAATCATTATTCTTACGAATGGCACAAAGATTTCCTAAGTCTGGTGCATTTTTTTCGGCAGATATCGTCTTTTCGTCAATGAAACAGTAGCAGTAGTAGTAGTATTAATAACACACACACAGTCGTTGTCTTTTAGTGAATATGTCTGCCGTTTGCTTAATTGTTTTAGGACAAAGTCTTCTATCACCAGAAGCCCTGTCAAACTAAGGGATTACATCATTTGTCTTGTTTTGTGCATCAGAATATTTTCAATAACAGCTACTTTTTCATGCGTAAATATTCTTTCTTTTCTTTTTCATTTATTGTGTTTTATAAGAAGAAATATATTAAATAAGATTGTTTTTTTTTTACTATATTGACGAATTTGAAGTTATTTTTTCCCGGGCAACGCCGAGTATCCCTACTAGAATGCAATATTCCATTTCTTTCAACAAGAAGAGGAAGCTGGAATTTGAAAACAAAATTCGGATACTTGTCAGATACTTATATGAATCACACTTCCGCCTTCAATGTCAATTCATAAGTTGAAACTAACCGGAACAGTCAAAATCAACTTGGAAGATGAGAGAATGAATCAGATACTGGGCCACATACACATAGCATATACGTAGGTGCATCAATAAGTCGTAGCCTAATGATGAAAAAGGCATTTATGTTATACAACAATGATTCTGAAACGTTTTCCAATCACGGCGCCCTTATTGTATAAGGATTTTTTCACGGCGCCCTCAGTCAGAAAATACTGAACAATTGCATTTACGTTCATATGGTTAGGTTAGTTGGGTAAAAAAAATGAATAATGTCATTTAAATTCATAAAAAGGTTATATTTGTTTCCTCTTTTAATCACCATGATTACAAGTAGGGCCTGTTGTTCAGCACACAGTTTTTCAAATCTTTGATGTCGCTTCCTATCTTTATGACGGAGAGCATCGGCGCATTGAATTACGATTGCCTGGAAATACTGAAATTTTCGAATATCTGGCGGCGCACCCGAGAGCTAACCGCGGCGCCCCACTGTTATACAACAAATATTTATTTTTCTGTATACTCTCCTTGTCAATACACTTAATTTGGTGATGAGTGTTAATCACGTAGATCGAACATTATACAGTGAAAGTTTCAGATCATAATTCAGTTAATATCTTCGTATTAGGCTTATTGATGCAACCTCGTATATATAACAGCGTGATTTTGGTAAGTATAAGAAACTTTGCTTTCTACACAAGCAATTAGTGTTTGAATTCGGTCAAAATAGATACTTACAGCAAGCTAGATAGATAGATAGATAGATAGATAGATAGATAGATAGATAGGTGCATGTCATGTTCCCATTTCTTAATGTCTCATCTTTGTCTCTCTTATTGCAGTACACCTACGCGGGCCCATCACAGAGTATGGGATTTGACACCGTGCCCGAGGGAAACACTCACACTCAAGTGTGAGATGTTAATCAACCAACTGCAGTGAACCATCGAGTGACACTCAGTCGTTACCTGCCATTCAGGACATTTTTTTCATTTTAAACACAAGATTCAGCAACAAAAAAGAAAGAAAGAAAAAAAGAAGAAAGAAACAGGAGCCGAACCCTGTTTGTAAATACTCACTGGAAGGGAGACTTGTTCGTAAGAGGGATTCCATGTAAGCATGTGAATATATACACGAGTGAATGTATGCGCGTGTAGGTGAGTGAGTTATTGTTAGGAGAAAACACTTACCCGCAGTGACAAAGAAGATATATAAAAGGTATTATTCTCACCTCTACCATTCATGTCTATATATCAAGTACTGACACGAAACAAAAGCGTATACCCGTTCATATATACGAATTTTATAAGCATAAACACATACACTGTCTAGCGATGTAATACAAACATGCTTGCACACACACATGTATATATATATATATATATATATATATATATATATATGTGTGTGTGTGTGTGTGTGTGTGTGTGTGTGTTCGAAAGCCCCCACCAAAAACAACATACAGAGATAAGCTATATTCATTTCAGAAAAGCTGTTTTGTGCTACAGCAATTCAATAATGTTTTCCAGAATATTTGAATGTCTGAAGTAGCGTAATCACTTGTTGGTAACAAAACCAAGGAGAAAGCAACAAGTATTGAATGGCTAAAGCTGTCATAGCTTTTATCGCTTATCGGAAATTATAATATAAAAGGTGAGGAATGCATGTCTTTTCAAAATAGTTTTAATGTTAGTTTTTTTTTATTCAAACAGACATCACCATCGATCAGTGCAACATAATTTGCATTCGTGTATGCGTATGTACGTATCCGTGCGTGCGTGCGTGCGTGTGTGTGTGTGTGTATGTGTGCGTATGTGTGTGCGTGCGTGCATAACACTAACATACATGAATATACGGATCTACCCAGGTAAATGAATGTTAATTCCCATATGTGCATGTAATTAATATATAAACATGATATGGATATTAATATTTAGGCGTGCAAAAGAAAGCATACATTTAGACACATACATCCGTACATACATATATATATATACATAGAGACATATATATATGTGTGTGTGTGTGTGTGTTCTTTGCAAATCGCTTACCTACATATACACGCATATTTCGCTCAATGTTTTTGTAGGTTTTACTTGTAATCAACTTTCTTCTCCTTGAATCGAATTTTAAATCTCCTACTATCGGCTTGAATGAAATAAAAAGTCGACCAGAAAAATTCGTAAACAATTCTTTGTTAATTCAACCTTTTTTTTCGTTTGTGAACTGAATTCGTTTTTTGTTGCTGTTGTCGCATAGAACCTGTCCTTCACTTAAAAGTATGGGAGGAATTGGCCCAACATTACGTCACTGATCTCTGTTGATTGGACGTATAAAGGGTGAACGACGCTCATTTCTTGTTTGTCTTTTCAAAAAGATTAGTAATTAGTAAAAGTTAATAAATGACTTTCTTTTTTCTTTGCTCTACTTTGCCTGGGTGGGATAAGCATTCTCCAATGTTTTTTAAAACCTTACCAATAACTATCATCTTTTGTAATTATTTCTGACATTCCAACCATTCAAGATGGCTTTTTTAAAAAACCTTGCTAGCAATGGAAAACACGACGATAACGGCGACATAACACCTATTATAAACCCATAAAACATTACGATTAATTTCAGTTCGTTAATATTGCGATCGATGTTAAAAACAACAAAAAACAAATTGGCAGGACTTATTTTGCCACGAGTAGATCATTTTAATATTGTCTGGCATTAACTATTACTGCTTTGGCAGTAAGGGAGTCGCAAATTTCTCTAATGCCACTTCCTCAGTAGGGCAGGGTTTTTATTGCGTATTTCGAAAAACTTGCCGGATACATATGTACTACGTAAAATAAGGAAGGCTACTTGTGTGTGAATGCTTAATAGTTTTATGTTTTTACTTGTTCGATCGCAGTGAGTCTATTGTTTAGTAGCTGATATCTACTAAGATTAGACGGGTCTGGCACAAGGCCATAATAATCGGCTAAAAGTGAGGATCGGTCCTACTTGCGGGACAAGTTGACTAACTATCGCTCTATGGCTGACGCCCTGCATTAATCGTGTTCATAAATTTGTACTCTTCGTGACTCTGCCGGAGAGCGATAGTAATTGTCATTGAGTTCGGTCTTCAGTGGGCCCTTCACTGTTTTGCTTTATGAAAAGCTTAGTAAATATACACATTTATACATTTCTTTATACTCTCTCTCTCTCTCTCTCTCTCTCTCTCTCTCTCTCTCTCTCTCTCTCTCTCTCTCTCTCTTACTTCAATGTCTAAAGTGCGCGCTTCTGTTGATAGGAGTGGGTCTGTCTGTAGTATCCGTAGTTAGCGTTCGAATCTTGATAACGGTCAAGCTTTAACTCTATTATAATAGGCTTGTCATTCTCCTTATCTTGAGAGATTGGCGCAATCCCATGAACAAAATTGAACCGTCTTCGGGAGGTGTCTATTAAAGAAAAATCAATCGATGCCACGCAATTTTGAAACAATAGGTCAAGAGTGTCAACCTGAAAAGAAAGGCGACTGCGTCAACAACCGAAGCTTTCTATTGTGTTGTGCATACTTGGTATGCCCAATGCAATAGACAAGGTGCTCGCATTTGTTATGTAATGGGATAAAGGGTGATAGGAGGAGGTTCATTAGTTCACAGATTAAACTATCCAAATACTTTAAACAAAGTAAAACTGACTTTAGTTTCGCTCTAGATCTAACACCTGCAATGGGGAAATATTTCTGACAAAAAAGTCAATAATTCTCTGAACTCAGCC
>VCCN01001605.1:111507-123607 GCA_006491835.1 Architeuthis dux
CTAAGTATTCAGCATTGTACGAGAAAACCTCAAGTCCACAGTACAAAGCCAACAGATACAAATTGGAAAGCTGATAAAATTCTCTTTCCAACGATATATACATGTATATACTTCCATCAAAAACTAATTCTACGATCCATAGACCTTGGGCTGTGTACTTGAAGTTTTCTTCGTAAAATACTGAATACTTAGCTTCACGTTTTGAGCTGTAACCTTTTAAGCCCAATAGATATAATTGACAAGATACACCGTTGGAAAGCTGAGGAAATTCTCTTTCCAACGATATACATATGTGTATGTATCTCCTTCATGAATTAAATCCACAAATTTGCCTATAGCGTATACTTGCAATATTCTTGTAAAATCCAGAAAATACCTATAAATTATTTATTTAAGATAAAATAAAGTGGATTTTTAAATTCCTCATGTCTGAAACCCATGATTTAGCCTTTTAAAGTACTCAGATATGTCAACTGGGAGACGAGATATGAAATTCTATTTCTTTGTTATGTGCTGGCGGCCATTTTGTTTTATGCAAATGAGGTAGTTCTTCCCAACTTTTTTCTTGGGAACATATTTTTTCTGAAAGAGGACATCCTAAAGAACATGTTGGTACCCTAAATCTAGTATCATGAGGTGGTGGTGGGGGGGTACACGATAGGCCCTGCTGGCCCCCGGCCTAATAGAGAGAGGTTGATAGATAGATTTTCACGTTCTTGACATTGTTGAGGGACAAGGTATTGGCGGAGGGGAGATAAAGATGTCGTAGTTAATGGCCAGAACCCCGTGTCGCAATTTATTCAACCCTTATGCAACCCGTTGTGAAAGCCGTGTACTTATTCTTTCTTTTTTTTCGCCACTCTCTGTGCGACCTCATTTATTTCAGTAATTCACATGCGGGACTCTGTGAAGAGGCCTTGTCAGGTCGTCAAGGCAGCACAAAGGACGTAAAACCATTATTTAAGGGGAGCGGGATGAGTCAAATGAAGCAACAACAAAAAATAAAAAGGTAAAAAAAAAGAAGAAAGAATAACAAGAAAATTGAAAAAGGTAACAGGTGGGAGAAAATCCAGGAGGTGGGACCAGAAGGTGTGAGTGAATAAGGAAGGAAAATACAAGAACAAGAAGACAGGTGAGAGAACGCCGAACAATGGGGAAAAGACAACAAATGGAGTGGGTCGGTGGTGGTTCGTTTTTTGCTCCATGCCCCACCTTGACAATGTCCGCTGTAATGGTACAATGGTTAGCACATCTGCTTCACACGCAGAAGATCCTGGGTTCGATTCCCGGTATATTCCATTAATAACACTCACTTCCTATTTATATCATAATTATTTGTTTATTCCTCTTATTTTCTTATAAAGAACTGTAATTAGCAGTCGATAGACCTGGAGTTATCCTCCTTGGGTGGACATTTTTGTCAATTTATACTTAATTAGATTAATTACTCTAAAATCAGCGACCCAATTGGACTGGAAAGTCAGAGCATTTTAACTGTATTGCGCAAACAAAAATTGTGCCGTTTTTACTATGTTACACTAACAACCTTTCACCAAAGTCGCAAGACTCTAGTTAACGGTTCTACGGTTACGGTATGGTGTAATGGTTAGTCTGCCTCACACGTAGAAGGTCCTGGGTTCGATTCCCGGTATGAGCGAAGAGTGTGGAAAACTCTTCATTAGGACACATTTCCCTGTGCACTCAGCAGCTAATTGAGTACACTCTAAGCTGTGTGATTAGGGTATAGGTATCCCTTCGGTGGACTTTTATCATGCAAAGGGGGTGGTCATAAAAACTTATAAGAATAAAGTCCCGGTCTCGATCAGACTTGAAACATGCAAAGATCATTAAGCCGACGCATGACCCAGAAACCGGGTCTTCGTCACCGGGCTCCGATACTCCATTGGGAGTTGTCTCTTAAAAAAATAAATATATATATATAGTTAATGTATTTACTTCTGTCTAACTCCAAGACAAAGTCAGGAGTTGACGTTACTTTCCCACCATAACAAAAACAAGAACAATCCTGACCAAAATTTGTGAGGTAAAAATGTTTTTCCTACTGTTCATTCTTCTGTACTTTGCATTCTTTTTTCTTCTCTTCTCCCTCATGTGTCTGTTGTCCTTTTATCTCGTTCGTTCGTACAATTGTTAGTTTTTGTCAAACTCCAGGACAAAGTCAGAGTTGAATTTACTTTCCTATGTAACAAGAACAAGAACAAGAATAAGTCTCACCAAAATCTGCGGTGTAAACCGATATGTAAACTCCCCATTCCGCTACCGTGGTTGGAACGGACGACCTAGTAATTGCTAACCTGGAGCCTTACTGACTGGGCTAAATTGACAAGTCTTAGATATCAAGGAAAATGTATCATACACATACGCATGGGCTTATTTCATTCTAATAAATATATATATATATTAAAAACATTTTTATAATTTTTTTATTTATTATATATACAATATAACAGTTGTAGTAATCGTCTATAGTCGGAATAGAAGTTGGAGTGGAGTTTGACCCCGCAGCAACCAAACTTGTCATTTTTTAAAAACGTAACGGATATTATCCAACCGGGAACCTTCTCTCTTGCAATACTAATGCCATTTTACAAGCCAACCCCACGTAAACAGCCAAATTCTTTTTACTTCAAACCTACCGGCCCCACCTCAATGAAGAGAGCCACCACCGCTTCTCTAACGACCGTGTGATAGAATGGAAATATTTATGTGCACAGTCTTTCCCTAAAGTTTTCCCATGTAAGTGTATACTTTTGTTAAGTGGTGTTGATGAGGTGTTGGACGAGGCAGGGTCTGTGTGAGGAAGAAAGACAAAATGAAAATAAAGAAAGAGAAAGTGAAAGAAAGAAAGAAAGAAAGAATGGGTGAGAAAGAAAGAAAAAAGAAAGAGACAAGCCTGGCTGTTGCAGGGTCAAACTCCACTCCAAATTCTATTCCGACTGAAGGTGATTACTGCAACTTTTGTATTGTGTATATATTAAATATGATACATTTTCCTTAATATCTAAGACTTGTCAATTTAGATCAGTTAGTAAGATACCAGCCTAGCAATCACTAGGTCGTGAGTTCTGGGGAACGGGGATTTTACATATCGGTTTACAAACCATATTTTGGTGATTCTTGTTCTTGTTACATCAACTCTGACTTTTCCTGGAGTTTGACAAAAATGTTTTTCTTCATGTTTATTCGTTAGATTGCTTCTTACAATTTCTAGAAAGCTGTTGGGAAGGGGTATAATATATATCAGCCGTTACAAGTCCGCTGCTGGACACAGGCGTTTCCCATCTCCTGGTTTGTGGTGAGGATTGCTATCGTTCTTGTTCTTGTTACGTAGGAAAGTAAAGTTAACTTCTGACTAAAAAATAGGGAAGTAAACCGATTTGTAAAATTTACATTCCCCTACCGTGATTTGAACTCATGAGCGCTAGCCTGATGTGTTACCACCTGCGCTAAACTGACAAGGCTTACGTAACTCCAAAATGTATAGTAGAATTACGCAAGGAAGTAGAAGTAGGATCAGAGTTTGACTCTGCAGCATCCAGGCTTGTTTAGACTGTATACAGTTATTTGCTACAATTAGCTTAGTTTGGTACAGAGCCTCATATGTCGAGCACCTAGTGAGGATCGAACTCTCTACACTAGTGAATTATCCATACGTATACTAATTAGCTATGTGTGTTTGTACTCTGTCACGCTAAGGGACTATTTCAACCATTTAGTTTATAGTCCGGGAGCCGTGCAACCCCCTGCTATCCTCAAAGATTGAGGAATAATCCGGTTCCATTTTATGCATATCCCCATGAAATTTTCTGTGGGTACTAATGGGACACCAGTCATGTTTTTAACAAGTTAGTTTTTGAAAATGGCTAAAAGAAAAAAATAATAGTTTGGGGCCTGCGTTCGCGCTCACACCGATATAGTGTCAACCTAGAAGAAAAAGTAAATAGATTGACATGAGATATAGTTGCAAAGAGAATTTCGTCAGCTTTCCAACAGTGTATCTTGTCAATTTGTATCTGTTGAGCATAAAAGGTTACATCCAAAAACGTGAAGGTAGGTATTCCAACATACACTGTTCGAAAGCTGATGAAATTCTCTTTCCAATATATATATATATATATATATATTGTTGAAAAGAGAATTTTATCCACTTTGCAACAGCGTATCTTGACAATTTGTATCTGTTGAGCATGAAAAGTTGCAGCCAAGAACGTGCAACTAGGTATTTAGCGTTTTAAAAGGCAATTCTAACTTTATAGTTCAGTCTATGGATTGTAGATTTAATTCATATATACATTTATATATATTGTTGAAAAGAAAGTTTCATCCGCTTTGCAACAGTGGATCTTCTCAATTTGTATATTTATATGCCCAGGGAGCCCCATTAATAACTTTGTGTTATTGCCAGGTTGCCAAATATTGCACTAAATGTTGGAGGGGGGGGGCTTACAAGGGCCCGAGCCCGCCGGGCCCCCCAAATCTCTAGCTCAGCCCCGGATTGTGATATAATTTTGTGTCAACAGAAACATTTTCAAATAATCAGTATTTTTTAATTCCTCAATTTTTGAGACAATAACATGATTTTAGGGAGTATTTTTAGAGGGTACCTCTAAAAATAGCCCCATAAATCATTTTATTTTTGAGTAACTATGTAAACCATAAACTACAGTCATGTACCTATCAGAAAGAAGAAAAAAACTATATGGTGAAGACACCAATGCGGGGTGGGGCACGGTAGGCCTCTCCTGCTCCCCGCATATTTAACTGAGTACGACGTAAGACCAAATAGGGTAAGTAGGGGTCGCGTTGCATCAGTCTTCCAAGTAGGAAAAGCTTGAAAATCTGCATTCGAAACCCTGGCATTCAACTTAGGTTCGAACGCCAACCATTAACGTGAAAGAAAGAAAGAAAGAAAAAAGAAAGAAAGAAAGAAAGAAATGACCTGGAAGAGAAAAAGAAAAATGAAAAAGTAAACGATGATAAAAAAGGAAGGAAGGAACAAAGAAAGTAAGAAAGGGTGTATGACAAGCCTCTGTCAAACTCTGCTCCTACTTCCTGGTGTATTTCTACCATAAATTGCATGGCCATGTAAGGATTGTTAGTTTGGCGCTGTGGTTAGATGTCTGTTTACTCCATACATAAGGAAGTAAAGTCAACTCTGACTTTGTCCTGGTGTTTCACAAAAGAAACAAAGAGAGAAGAGGGAAAGTATGCAAAAGAATAAGAAAGTGCACACAGAAAAAGCTAAAACAAAACTTAAAAGCATATTGCAAACAAATGCAAATTTGAAAACTTTGAGACTCTCTGTATACATAACTACATGTGTGTATGTGTGAGTGTGTGTAGTTTATATGTAAAAAAATCAAAACCATATAGCAAACAAATGAACATGTATACCTAACTACATGTGTGTGTGTGTGTGTGTGTGTGTGTGTTGTAAAAGAAAAGTAAACGCGTAACTCGTCCGAGGTCTTCTTTTCTCTTTGCAGTCGCCATCTTTAAAAAATAAATCTATAAATCTGTCAGCGATTACTTTGACGAGTATAAGAAGGCAATGGCCGTCGTCGAGACAGACATTATTTTCGTCTGGACCAAATGTGGACTTTTGCTTGGTTTGGATTTCATTCGTTCTTCTCATTTACGTCTAGTTCTTCGTTTTATTTATCACCCTCTTGTTTGTTTGTTTGTTTGTTTGTTTAGAAACCGTCAACCAAAACTGTCGCCAAAACTGTCAACAAAGGTTTCTTCGGTTTCTGAGTTGGTCCGACTGGCTGGCTATGTATGTATGTATGTATCACGCGTACAGGCCACACCATCAGAGCTAGAGAGCTGAACGTTTGAACATTTACTCCTTATTATGTCTACAAATATTTTTGTTTTGTTTTTTGAAAATTCCCCCCTAAATAGGTTCTTAGTGGGGTGTTCAATTTGCATTGTAGGACTATGCTAAATTGATCACTTAGTTTGTGCCATGCCTGTTTTTTTAGGTTCTTAGTGGGGTGTTCAATTTGCATTTTAAGTCTATGCTAAATTGATCACTTAGTTTGTGCCATGCCTGTTTTTTAAGGTTCTTAGTGGGGTGTTCAATTTGCATTGTAAGTCTATGCTAAATTGATCACTTTGTTTGTGCCATGCCTGTTTTTTGAGGTTCTTAGTGGGATGTTCAATTTGCATTGTAAGTCTATGCTAAATTGATCACTTAGTTTGTGCCATGCCTGTTTTTTGAAGTTCTTTGTCCGGTGTTCAATTTGCATTGTAAGCCTATGCTAAATTGATCACTTAGTTCGTGCCATGCCTGTTTTTTTTAAAAATTCAGTCTTTTTTAGTGATCACTCCCCAACAAAATGCAAGAGAAGCAACTTATTCATTGATCACTCCTTTTTCCAATTCTTTTTTAATTTATCACCCTCAACACGGCACGCTGCCCAAAGACGTTGGTCACGATACGGTTTCTATTGAGTGACTAACCATTTGTTTACTTGTCTGTTTCTTTCTTTCTATCTTTCTTTCTTTTTTCCTGTCTTTCTTTCTTTCTCCCGTTATTTCTTATTTTCTTTCTTTCCTACTTTCTTTCTTTCTTTCTTCCAAGCAATACTCTCTTCTTTTCTTTTGCGATATGATTTTTATTCAACCTTTTTCTTTGTTTGTTTGTTCGTTTGTTTCATTTTTTCTTTCAAAATGTAAAATCTTTGCAGATGATACCAAATTGTACCACCCAGTCTTGTCGCCGGTTGACCAAGTCAGCGTACAGGAGGACCTGGATAAATTAATGCTATGGTCAAGAGAATGGTTATTAGTTTTAATGAAGATAAATGTAAGGTGTTACACGTACGAAATAGAATTCCGTGTTACGATTACTGTATGAACGGAAATATACTGGATATTGTAAATGATGAAAAGGATCTTGGTATCATAGTAACTGATAAACTATCAGTCTCCAAATATATTGCAAGGCGAACAGGGTGCTAGGACTGATTAAGCATACTTTTTCATATATAGACAAGGACTCGTTCCTTATACTATATAAGACGTATGTCCGTCCACACATCGAATACTGTGCACAGGACTGGTCACCGTACTTGGAGAGAGATAAAACAATCTTTTAGAAAAAGTCCAGAGACGAGCAAACAAGTTAGTACTGGAATTAAAAAGTATGAGTTATGAGGATAGGCTAAAAGTGTTAGAAAATAGAAATGTTTAAGATTATGCGTGGTTTAAAATTAGTCAACCCTGATATATTTTTTACTAGAAGGGGGTACAAAAGAGAGAGCACACATATATACGGTAGAAACAAATAGAAGTAGATTGAATATAAGAAAATTCTTTTTTAGCCATAGAGTGTTGGGACTTTAGAGTATATTACCCGAATATGTAGTGCTATCAACAGATGTAAATGATTTAAAAAGGGATTATGATGTTTATTGCACCAACGCAAAGGTTTAAGGCCCTAGATATTGTGTAAATATGATTGTTATGAATACTTTTTTCACATTAAAATAAAATGTTCTAAAATGTTTCAACCAGTATTGTCGAAATTCTTTTTATTTTATTTTCAACTATTAAATCACCTCTTTGTCTTTCTTTCTTTCCTTCTTTCCTTCTTTCAACCAGTACCCTCTTCTTTCTTTTCCCTTTCTTCTGCATTTTAAAATCACCATCTGTTCCCTCTCTTTCTTTTTCTTTCCTTATTTATTTATTAAAAACTGTCGACCAAAACTGCCACCAAAACTATCAACAATGGTTTCTTCAGTTTTTAGGCTGCTCCGGTTGGCTGGCTATGTATGTATACATGCATGTACCGCGCGTACAGCCCACACCAATGGAGCTAGACGTCTGAAAATTTCAACAGTTACTTCTTATTATGTCTAGAAAAAACTTCTTTTTTTAAAATTAACCCGTTGAATAGGTTTTTAGTTGGGAGTTCAATTTGAAGTATAAGTTTATGCTAAATTGATCCCTTAGTTCGTGTCCGCTTTTTTTTGTTGAAAATTAAAACTTTTTTTAGTGATCACGGCACCAACATAAGTCGAAAGAAGTAACTTATTCATTGATCAACCCTTTTCCCAATTTTTTTATTGATCATGCTGCCAAAAGACGTTGGTTACGTGACAGTTTCTATTGAGTGACTAACCAGACCTGTTTATTTATTTATTCATTATTTCTATTTTTCTTTGATTATTCTTTTCTCTATATTATTTCTTTTCATATGGCGACTCGTACAGTCAGCAATTTTTTCGTGGGTCTAAATAATCCCTTAGAAAAAACTCTTGCGTGGCACCAGTGGTAGACATCGACATGAGTATGGCACCAAAACTGATCAGCAACATGGTTATGACTTAAGGATCGTTCCCAGCCGGAAATAGACAGCGGAATCAGGATATCCTTCGCTCATGCTTCGATGGGGGAGACCTTCGTCCCAGCATTCCGAACCCTCCCCATTTACGACACCCACATGAAGAAGGCCATAGAGTACAACGGCCGAAACGTTGTCTTCAAAGGATGAACCAAGATGGGGACAATAGTCCAATGAAAAACTCTACACATAAAGAATTCAGACAGAAAATATTTATTTCCTGTTCTTTACGTCTGAACTGAAAAATTTAAAAACTAAGTTATTGTTATAAACAATTTTTAGATGCGCTAAGCTTCTCTAGCAGCGATCGTTGTCACTGACTGACTATCTGACAAGTCGACATATCGAACGTAACTTTTTAATGACGAAATAAAAGAAATAAAATTGTGACATAACGTTGCGTTCGTTTTTTAAGAAGAAGCTAAGACATTGTTTAACATATTTCAGTGTTTATTTTTTTAACATATCTCATATCACAGTGTTTATTTTTAACATATCTCATATCACAGTGTTAACATTTTTTTTTAACATTTAACTGAACTCGTGTTTAAAAAATATTTTATTTAACATCTATACATTCTTTCTTTCTTTCGTATTTCCAGCTCTTTAATTCTTTCTTTCATACTTCCCTCTTTTCTTTTATCTCATTCAGTAATTTTTTCTCATCCAGTTTTTCTTTCTTTCTTTCTCACTTTTCTCTCTTTCTTCATAGCTTTTTGTTCATTTCTTCTTGAATACTTTCGTTCATTCTTTTCTTTTCTTTCTCACCCAGCATTCCTTTCTTTCTTTTTCTTTCTTTCATTTTTTTCTTTCTTTCTTTTGTCCTTTCTTTCTTTCTCGTCTACTTATATAACTGTCATTTCATTGTTTCTTTCTTTCTTGCTTTCTTTCTTTCTTTCTTACCTTCTATCATTCAACCAGTACTTTCTTTCTTTCTTTTCCATTTTCTACATTTTAACCCCCCTCTTTCCCCCTCTCTCTCTTTCTTTCTTTCTTTCTTTTCTTCTTCCAAACAGTACTCCTTTCGCGATCTGAGGCTTTTTTTTACTCACCTTTGTTTCTTTCTTTGTTTCTTTCTTTCTTACCTTCTATCATTCAACCAGTCCTTTTTTTCTTTCTTTTCCATTTTCTACATTTTTACCCCCCCCCTCTCCTTCTTTCTTTCTTTCTTTCTTTTTTTCTTCCAAACAGTACTCCTTTCGCGATCTGAGGCTTTTTTTTACTCACCTTTGTTTGTTTATTTCTTTCTTTCTTTCTTTATCTAGAACGTTAATTCTTAAACGGACCCCCCCCCCAAAAAAAAAAACCGCAAGCCTAAACGACGTGCTAAACATCCAGCTAGCCAACCAAGAAACCCAGAGATCCACATTATCTCGCCCCCAACAGAGCAGACATGGCATCAGATAAAGCATCGTGTGGACCAAATCAGTCATCTTTCTTAGAACAGACCACCAAGAGGGCACGCGACTCAACGTGACGTATCTTAACGTGACGAGATCTAACAAGATAATGGACTATTATGCACATCATACATCTACACATCACAAGAACCGAGTGCAATTCATCTGATGTTGTAAGCCAAGAGAGAAATGACTGACGGCTGGGGTACGACAGAAGTTAGACATTATCAATATTTCATTTTAATCGTCATGAATCCATCTCTTCGGTCGGGGATGGCCACGTTTGTTTCGCACTAATGTCCTTGGGAAAGGCATGAATCCATCTCTTCTCTCCCCCCCCCAGATATGGGTAAAATAGCAGGGCAGATTGCTCGCTCTAGCTTTGTGAAGGCAACCAGTCTAGGAGAAGGACAACTCTGATTCCAAATCAGAGAGTAGAGCGTTCTTAAGGCGGTTTGACGCCCAATTTTGACGTTCTTCCAATAGCTCTTGCAGCCAAGCTGATGCCAACAGTGTTGCTGATTTAGCGCGTTTCTTGTTTTGGCAGTGCAAAAGGCGCTAAATTAGCGCGTTTTCGTCTAAGACATTTTGGCTATCTTTGACCATTTTTAGCGTCTTTTTGGTGGTTTTTTGGCCATTTTTTAGGGATATTAAAAATAATTTAGCGCTTTTTAGCGCTTTTTAGCGCTTTTCCGCAGTCAAACTAGCGCGAAAATATTTTTTGAGTTAGCAACAATGGATGCCAAACGTATCGCTCTCTGATTTCCTCTGGACTACACCAGCGAGGCCGAGAGAAGGATTCTAACGACAGGGCATCCCATATACGCTTCTCCCAGGCATGCGCCCTGGAGAGGATACCCCAGTGTCGTTCCATCGTCTGTAGAGACAAAATGGAAGCCATTGATTTGAATCGTAATCGCGGTGAGAATTCTTGTTCTGTGCATCCATTATAGTTATGTAACTCTGCCAAACAAAGTTGGAAGGGAGATGCGGACTGGCCGAGCGGGAATACGGACAAAAACCCCACCGGACAAAACCCCCAACGGTTTGTATAGGACTACTGACATAATTATTATTTCAGTTATAGATAAAATAAGCCTTCGTTGAAATCACAAAAGTTAAGCTACATTCTACCTGGTCACTACCAAATAAGCATTTAAATTTGATACTTTTTAATCAAAAATAATTTTTTTAAAAACAAAACTAATTTCAAAATACAGCATATGTCCTTCCATCATTAGTCTAAGTTTATAAACCACAAATTTCATTTGTTTTAAATAAAGATAAAACTCTCTTTGCAATGACTCACATTAAAAATCTTACTTTTTATTTATATTCAACATCCCTTTTCCTTGGAAATCTATATTTTTCTTGTCCTAAGGGATTTTGTCCGGTGGGGTTTTTGTCATGGAACCGGACGAACGGGTAACGGCACGACTCAGGCTAGGAAAGTTTGTATTCACTTCACACTAATGTCCTTGGGAAAGACAGGGATCCCCCCCAGCTCTGGGTAAAATAGCATAGGGTGAAGTAAGTGACGCCACTTCGGGTGCTTGTCGCCTTTAAGTTTAATTCATATATCGCAAACGGGTCGAGTAAGTAGTAATGTGATATATGGAGTTCAAGCCGTAGCCAGCGTAAGAGTACTACTTAAGGAAGTTGGGAGAGGTATATGTATTCACTCGTTCACTTAATGAACAATGGAATGTCCTAGGGTAGGAAACAATTGATTACATTTGGAAGTAGATCTTAGGATTTTCTTTCGATTGAAAGACATTTTTGCATATATTAAGATAATAGTTCGAAAAATTGAAAAGTTAAAACTTACATTTACCTCCCCTCCACTATATGAGCTGATTTTCATCCAGTTTTTGGTTAGTGTATGGCGTTGGCAGAGGTATACGTTCTTTGAGTGCTTTCCGGTTATTATTTGTACTTATTTTCACACACGTCTCTTCAATATTTCAGCACTCTGCTTAGCATTCTAGCTCATTTTAGTAATGCTGTCGTCTGCAAAGTTTCGATTCTTTCTAAGTTCTTCCAGTTTCTTTGCAAGGCTCATCGGTACAGTTCCAAGCAGGGTTGCCAGATTTGTCCTATTGCGGACATTGTGTCCATTTTTTAGTCTGATTAAATTTGTTATGCCACTATCAGCTATTTTTAGCCATCAAATGTATTCTGTCCGAATGTGACCGATTTCGAGCAGGCATGTCCAAATTTGGGGACACTATTGTCCGATTTTGAGAAAACTGATCTGACAACCCTGGTTCCATTACGCCGATCGTGATGAGCCAGGTGTAAATATTTTTTCGACTTTTCACTTTCTTTC
>VCCN01001611.1:8104-18242 GCA_006491835.1 Architeuthis dux
ATTCGTAAAAAAAGGATATATATATATAGTTAGATAGATAGATAGATACTTATAAGAAGTTAGATTATAAGACTTCAATAAATAGGTAATAGTACACATGCTGGTTTCTTCGCAATTACATATATATATTTACCTGCGATAGTAGGCTAAGTGATATATCTGAGAGTTTGAGCTTGCTAATAATTGTTGTGACTAGAAGCAATGCGTTTGATGAAAATAATTGTTGTTACATCTATCCTTGATTTATACTCTGATGGAAGACATGCAAGACAGCACTGTTACTTAAACAGTATGAAATTGTGTTATCCTGTATAAAGAAAGCTTACTAAAAGACTTTAATGTTAGACAAATGCTGTGAGATTGTTTGCGACTAGACTAGACTTTTGGAAATCCGTTTTAGCTTTCCGCAAAGGTTTTCGAAGTTTTACAAGTAGAGACGACATACTGAATTCAATGCCTCACAACATGATTCTTCTCCTTCTTTGTGTTGAGTTGTATTAAAGTTCGTAGATCATGCCAAAAAGATTATGTGAGAATCTGATAACGAGCTGTGAATTTGTCCGTAAGATGGATATTTTTATCGACAGAATTCACGCATTTCAATCTCTCCTCCATGTGTATTTCTAGACATTAATGTGCTGATGTGCATCCATTATCGCTTTTATATCAATGGGAATCAACAAAAATATAAATAACACAACATTATATTTATTTTATGTGTTTAGTAATATGTCTGGTCAATGAAATGCAGCAGGAACATGGGAATAAAAGCATATATGAGAAGAAGAACAAATCTACATTTGTACTTGGCATGGTTTCTTCTCCCTTTTCAGTAAAGTAAATGTTTTTTTCGGTTCGAATATATTTTCTTACTGTTATTGTTGCATGCCTAAAGGAAGATATTCACTTATAGCAACATTACAAAAATAGAATATCTAAACTTGTATCTCTCTTTCCCTCTCACTTTCTGATGGATAATCGTGAAAAGGGTAATGGCCTAAAACAGAGATCACCTAAGTGCAAAATTGCGTAGTACGTTTTCGGGAGATCCAGAAACCTATTCTCTGCAATATTCAGCGGTTCTGAGCATGAAATAAGTAAACCATTGTATTGGAAATTATTTCAACTCTAACCGATACCGTCAAATAAAAATAAACATTTCTTTTCAACCAGAGATCTAATTGTTGGTCAGACCTACACTTCTTATATGTTCAGGAATAGAATTATGCAAAAGAAAAACAACCTATGGCCAGTCTCTTAAATAAATCCAAATCTACTTGAATTTTACAATACAATATTCGTTTAATAATTTTACTAATATCATCCTAGAATCTTGTATATTTTCGAAATTAGCTAAAACAATAATGGTAATCGGGTAACTAGGTTAATATAAAGACCGGTATCTTTTCAGTGTACTTGGTACTTCAAATGCTTTTATTTTTATTGACCAGTTTGAAAATGCTAACACAACTGACGAAAGAATGATAAGAAAATTAATTGTAATGTGTTCGTCAGAAAAGTATTATTCAAAAAGACTTCCATTATGCCTTCAATCATGGAATAAAAGAAGACC
The DNA here is from genome assembly GCA_006491835.1 of Architeuthis dux. Taxonomy (NCBI): domain Eukaryota; kingdom Metazoa; phylum Mollusca; class Cephalopoda; order Oegopsida; family Architeuthidae; genus Architeuthis; species Architeuthis dux. Next base: position 9,678 of record VCCN01001611.1, read on the forward strand.
CCTTCCCGAAGAATAGAATGGATGTAGAAAATGAACCAAAAGGCCGAATGACCTGCTGTACATTGACCGGATGATTCTACGAGAAGTAAGGATGAGAGGAAAGAAACGTTGCAATTGGATGGATTAATTACGAAAAAGTGTACGACATGATCCCACCTGGATACTTGAATGTCGAGATTACCGGATCAGTGTCAGGATTAATTTCTAACTCTATGAATAACTAGACAGTGGACTTGACAGCGGCAGCAGCAAACTTAGCAGAGGCAAATATAGGATTTGTCTTAGCCATGATGCCATTAAAACAGAATCTTAAAAAGTAGCAAAGGGTACCGATTTTCAAAAACAAAGAGAAAAGTCAACCCGAACGAGTCATGGAGACCAATGGTTTTATAGCAAATGTGTGTTTTTAAAGGACTGAAGTACTAGACTGACGCCCAAGAAAGTTCGCCTTACATGGTTAAATGGCTTCAACCGGATTGCTATTTACCCATAGATGGGGTGAGAAGTGATTCAAGATTCATTAGTGTGAAGTGAAACTCAAACATGCCAAACCCATGCAATCTTCCGTAGCGTTAATCATTTGGAATATCAGACTTTTCTCTGTATATTAATGATTGTATTAGCAGAAGAATATAGTGTGGTGGTTATCAAGGTGGAAAGCTAAAGTTGCTAAACTTATTCAATTTCTGGCTGAGGCAGTTCACTCAGCCCCAATACCTTTGGTAATCTAATTCATGCTGCACTCTATCCTATTACTATATATCTAGAAAAGTGACTGACATGTCAATGTTTCACGGAGAAAATAGAGGGTGAATGAGCTCTTTAACGAATCATTCTCCTTACCGCTTAATCATGAGAAACAGCCAACATCTGTTACCCTCGTTGTCAACCTTGTCAGGGGACACTAACATCATTTTATTACTCTCGCTTTTATATGGACCCGATTCATTACAATGAGCTTGTATCTTTTTTGTTACTTCAGTCATGTTTCTTTTGGAATCACGTTGCAGCCGATCGATTTTTAGTATTGCTTGTCGGTTCATATATTTGAATCCTTTCCAAGTAAAGATGGTTATCCCTTTTGCTTGACCCACAACCTGACTGACTGTCGGTCAAGACTTTAGCTGACCTTTCACCTTTAACCAGTTCGATTTGGATAGACATGTCCAGAACAAAAACCCTTTTGGCATCAGATATAAAATCTCAGAGACACAGAAGTTCCGTCTAAAGATGTTTGGTAGCACAGTAAACCGATTTTATATTGAGATAACATAATTCCTTGTTTCGTCTACCTTGAAAGTAGTATAACAATGTTGTGGACGTTCACTGCATAGATTATATATGTTAGAAAGTATTTCTTTATAATAACTTTATATAAGAAATTGGTTTTAGGATATAAATATTTTCAATATGTTTCATACTATTTATTTATATTTTGAGATTCAATGCAAGCTTATAGTAAGTTATCCGATGAAGTCGTTTTTTCCGAACATTCAAGTGGGTTTAAGCAGGATTCTTTGGAATCCGATGCTTTCGACTGATAATGTCTTGCTGGTATTTCTAACATGGTATTCATAGAATATAGGCCAGCCCACAGATTATTAAAATCCGTATTTAATATTGAATGCAAGGCAATACTATTGGAATTCTCTAAACTTACATAGGTTTGGTACCAGACCACTCAGGACCCTAGATAATCTCAAATGACTTGCAAAGGTAAGTTACTTACCAATAAACCTGGCAAGGTGTCTAATATTTACTCATCTTGAACTGGCACAGGACCAAAGGAAAAATATCATCTTCTGAGAATCTAAGTAACCGCAATAGAGAATGATATAGCGAGACCAACTTGCAAACCATTGATCTAATCCAGGCGCCAACAAGGCAAAGATATCAAATGTCGCAAAGGCATTGTTGTAACGTCGTTCTAATTGTATCGGTTTCCCTTTTTAAGAGCAGGGCAGTGGGGCACATTATATAGCCAATATAGGTATATGGAAAACATTGATTTAAAGTACAAACATGTGTTTAAATCCACCTATACTGGGAGCTTACAGATGTGATAGTAAGCATATCTCCTACCAACGATTTGAAACAATAGACGTTTCCACTGGAATGATATTTTCGTAAAAGATATGATCTCATGTAAATTCAAATATATCTTTATATCTTCTCACGGGTAATAACTAAAATTACGATAAAATGTTATTTGTAACTTTCCAGGAATATTAGTTGTAATCCCTTACGGTAGCAGGCGTTTATAGGAACGTCTAAATTTGCTGGATATGTAGAAGTAGGTCAGCATGACCATTCAATTATAGTGCGACACAATATCGTCAAGATGTAAACTTATTCGCTTGGTTATTTGAAATCCTCTACAAAGGCGTGTTTAATCCTGCTCGGTCACACATGGCAATTGATTGAAAAAGTTAATGACTATCTGCGAACTGACAAAAAGGTCTTAAGTAAAATTTCTACCTATTCCGTTTGGTACAATGGTTACTCAGATAATGTCTCCGAAGAACCCTTTTCGTGCGTAACTAACCATGCGCAGAAGCACACCTGGTGGCTGATACATCAGTGGTGAAGTGCTCGAAACATTCCCTACGAAGGAATAAAGTTTCATTTCAAACCTATTTAAGTCGTCGCCCGATCTTCTTTCAAGGAAAATCTAGATCGATCTCGATATAGAAGAGTTGAAACAGATTTGCCTATTCAGTCTAGGAGACTTTTTATTATTCCGATGAACGTCGACGACAATGTGCAGACAGTTTGAGCAGCGACTCTCAGTTTGGGGCAAAAGTATATTGCCGTACAAAAGATGCTGAGCACTCGTAAATAAAGCAATGTGCATAAAGCAACGCAAACTGTATCACATTATCTTTTAATATATACCATTAATATGATCCGTATTAAAGTATAATTTATAAATGAAAAGGTGAGCAATATTTCTGTGAATATCAGTTCGAAAGACGATAAACTTGTAATGTCTGTATTAGTGTATTGGTGTGTGTGAGAGTGCTTTTTGAAGGTATTGAATGAAGTAGTGTTATTATTTGTTGTTAGTATAACAATTACTACGTTTCTGCTGATTACTTCTTCAGTCATCGTCAGGGATAGGTAACATCTGGAATCTTTGGATTATGCGGTTCGTATTCATTTCGTTTCATTTTTTTCTCTGAATTCAAGATGGCTGACTTCCTGGGTATATTACCCGCGACATTCCAACATGGCGATCGCGACTTTTTCACATCTCTTCATGATTTCACAGATATGTTGTCGCAATCGACGGGAATTTATTCAGTTCCCATGTGGCGGCCCTTATTTTAGAACATTTAATTGTCATGATAACTGATGACATTTTTTAATACCAAGTAAACACCATACAATTTGCACAGGCATTCTAGAGGACAAACTGAGGAAATTGCAGATGAAACTGTGTGAGCATTGTTACTAAAAGGAAATCTAAACAGAGAAACCGAATTGTTAAGAACAATAAATATATAAATGGCCAAGATAGATGAAACAAAGAAGAATAGCACATGCAGGCTGTGGAGATAGAGTCGAACCATGATGATAAAACACACTGTATAATCTAAACGAAACTAGAACCATAAGTTCAACGATGTCCATGGTAATAGTAGCAGGAGTATGAGGAGGAGTAAGAGGAGGAGTAAGGGGAGGAGGAAGTTGAGGATATTTCACCTGAATGCCTTGACCAAATTTCATATCAATCCAAGATGACATTACGAAGAAATTGCTATTTCGCATTAGTATATGTGGTAGTAGTAGCAGGAGAAGGAGATGGATGTTTCATCCGAATGGCTGAACCAATTTTCATATCAATCCAACATGATACAACTGATAACATTGATATTTAGCATTGCTAGTTGCGGTAGTACTAGTAGTAGGAGGAGGACAACGAATATGTGGAGGGAGAGGAAAATAAGAATGTTTCACTCCAAGGCCAAGACATTTCATGATACGGCTGGGAAAATTGATATTTAACATATTCGGAACCTGTCGTCCGATCGACCGAAAAGTGTATTATAGAGATGTGTCGACGCATCTAAAAACCGATTATTCCTTAATACATCGTAGGAAATGATGATTTCTCGTAGTGCCATTGTGTTTAGCTCGCTTGGAAGATCATTAGTAGTGTAGTGCGTGCGATCCCTATTGTGTGTCTATTTAATTATAGCTTCATGTCATACCAATCTAGACCTAGTTAATTATTGGGCGCCTAGTCTTCGAGTATTATGTAGCAAACTCATCTCGCAGACCATAACTAGTGAATGAAATGCACAAAACATGCCTTGAATGTGTGCTCTTATGTCACACTTAGCTATAAGTCGTATTTCCTTGGATAATGAGATACCTCCTTCGAGGACAACAGGTTTAAAAGTCGGTCATATAAGAATAACATGTTGGATTTTTGTTGAAATTTTACTGATGTATATATTGAACAAAGCTGTCCAATTTCTAATAAAACCTCAACTTTACGATATCATATATAATCCGATATAATAAATAAAAACAGTATATTCTATAATCTCATGTCTGCATGTTGATCAGACTGGTTGCAATTCAACTAATCTTGCCAGACAATCATTTTTATCGGCCATCAATAACGTTGCACATGACATTTCATAGTGATTGGATGAGACAGGCTATATGTTGTTCTCGTTTTATTTTATAAAATCGAGACCAAAACTAAGACAGAAAAAAATTTAATAAGGTTTTAGCACGGCAAATTAACTGTCAATTAATACAAATTTTATGGCACTTGAAAAAGTCTGAAAAAAGTTATTGAAGCAAGTTGTCCGTACTAAATTTGCAGTGCTTTCCAATGTAATTTAAAGAGTTTTTTTTATTTTTTTTTTATTTTATGTTCTTTAACTTTAAGCCAATTTATTTTAAAAATGACAGATTTATATTATAAGATGCACCGATAATATTTCGGCTAGGAAACACAGTTATTGGTTTTCGGGTCATCTCATTTGATCATGAACAAAAAAAACGCATATTATATTCCTAGTGTTGCTCTATATAACGCTCAAGCATGAATCATATTAGCGTAATAGATAATCGCATGCCATCAATACATATCACGCAGACATTTCTCTCTCTAAGCAATTGCAAATAAAGAATAACTTAGCAGCACTATTGACCTCATACTAGGGTTATCTGCTATTTGTATCTCGTACTCTTTCACTTTCCCCTACTCCTTCCTTGGCTGTGCCTTCCATCGTTTTGGATAATTCACAAGTTAATATGAAGTCATCACCTAACGACGTGGAACCAGTTGTCACTAGTGTCTTTCATTTGAAATCAATTGAGAGCAAATATCCCAAATACGCAAGGACCCTTCTCAATATTCCAGCTGACTTTAGTAGTGCTGTCGTCTCTTCTTCGGATTCTTAGTTCCTCCAACCTCTTTGCCAGGTTTCTGGGTCTGTTTCCGGTGTTCCGACCACTATTTTAACTATCGTCATTCTTTATGTTTCATATTTATTTCAGATCTCTTCTGGTCTGCCAGAACAGCGAAATCCACACGTGTGTGTATGTGTGTGTGTGTGTGTGTGCGTACACGCGCACGTGCGTGTCTGTGTGGTAATTCTTGGACAGGGAGATCTTTGAAATCAGATCAAATGTATTGAACAAGGTAAGCACTGCGTTGTCAGCATGCTTACTCTGACTCGTCACCTTTCCGCTAACTCAGACCGTCATTTTATGCAAAGATAGCTATCTATCTATCTATCTATCCTTTTGATATTGTCAGGTAATAAATGATGTTTTATATGAAACTCTATCAAACAGAACACTATGAATAGCTAGAAAGCAATGAAGTATTCCTAATATCCCTTGAGCCTATGTAAGAGCAATATTTTCTTTGAGACGAAAACCATTATCGGACTGAGGGAACCCATTCGTAGATTGATACGCTACACTGCTCTGATCAAATGGAACGGTAGCCATGTCAAACTGATAGCGAGTAGATGTTCATGTTGATATCACATGGGTTTGGATTCCAAACACAATATATTTCGCTCAAAAACAGCATTTTCCCTTTATTTAAGAGAAGGTAAAATTGTGGGAAAGGCTTTAGAGGAAAGCAAGGTTACTTTTCCGTTCGTTCATCAGTGCCTTCTGATCTTCTAATTTATTTTATTTTGTCATTTGTTCTTTCTCATTTCTGTCATGCTATCCTTCAAGATTACTGATTTTCGTATTAATTTTTGTTTCATTCTCACTTTTATGTGTCTTGCTTGCATTCGTTTTGCTGCCATTCTCATCGTTCTTTCTTTTTCTTCCTTTCTTTCCTACTTTGTTTCTTTCTTTCTTTCAGTCTTTCAGTCTTTCTACTAATCTATAGGCTGTTCATATCAAGCATTGTAGTAATCTCTGTTTTCTTTGTATTACAATATACTATTATAATAATAGTTGTTTTATTTATTCTACTCTTAAATTCTCTTTTGTGCTAGAGAAGAACTTTGAGTTCAATTCGTGCTTATACCTATTCTTTCACTTGCTGTAGTCCTGAGATGAAATGTCATTATTCATTCAAGTCTGTGAACTATTGTCTCCATCTTTGTCATCTGTAACAACGCATTTCGATGTTAGCTGTCCCCGTATGGAGTGTACTTAGTACGACAGTTTGTAGATTTTACATGTGCTTGAAGTGACGCACATATATATGGATCAACTGATCAGAGAGCCCATTGAAGCCCTACTTTTATCTTTTCAGCCTTGCAATGCATATTATCTAGTGTTTACAGATCTCAGAATACTTCCTTCATGAAATACTGCTAAATAAGACCTTGCACTTCCGTAAGCCTGCTTATCTACACCAGTCCTCAATCTCTCTCGGTAAGACAGAACTGAAAAGCAGGATTGTGGAACATTACACAATCAAAACATATATTATCAACTAGTATTTATGGCCAAAATCTACAGCATTCAAACTATGTTGCCAAAATGTGAATATGCTGTCGTCCAAAGACGAGTACAGCACTAGAAAAATCTATCTTTTGACAACAGCGTTTCAATGCTGGAGAGTTTGGTCATGAATAATACCTGATAATATCTGTTTTGATTGTGTAATGTTCCACTAGAAATAATAAAGTCCTGCTATGTTTTGGTTTTGTTTAGAAAAAGACCAGATACAATGGAGGGACGAGATAGAACAAGTTTGCCGGTAAGACTTGGCAGAGGTTAGCACAATATAGGTTGTCATGGAAGGAGATGGGGAAGGTCTTTGTCCAGCAGAAACGGCTGATGATGATAATATTTGGTTTAGAAGACAATTAAAAAGTGGTAGAGGTGTACTTATTTATGGCAGGATACGGTATGTGTGCTTGGATTAATATTTGTTAAAATACGTGCATCTGTAATGCAACAATAAATCAGTCCACTTGATTCTCTGCATATGTGCGTTGAAATATTATTCCACCGCAGGTGTAAACAAAGATAGTCAACTAGGTAAGCCCCCAGGCCTTAATGCTAACGAAAACTATGGTGTTAGGAACTATCATTTTGATTCGAAATATCCAAGTAATGTAAACTTAAAATTCAAATGTTTAAAGAAATTAACTAATGAATAATAATAATGGTTTTCAAAATCTTTACTGCGTTTCAGAAAACATTTTGTAATATCTTATGTGGTGAAAGAAACAGTAATTATTCGATACGTTGTTAACTAATCAACACATGCAAATGATTAGTGATATCAAAATGGATATTCGTGTATTGCTATCTACAATGGTGAATTGAAGACAAATACGCTGGAGCGTTTATCCCAACATCCAATAATGTCAAATCTGTTGATAGCAACATGAGTAAAACACTCAAAGGGAAATAACTGTGTTCATGTCATGTTTCTTCTCTGGACACGATGAAGCGTGGGCATACTTTATTTTATACTAAGCTCACATTATTGCCTAGTTGTAATTTATTTCACTTTTGATAGACGTGGCACATAGTTTTAAATCAATGACATCCAGCCTGCAAAAACCTATGTTGGAGTCTGCTGCTATTAACACACACTTACAAAGTTAAAGATGATGTGGACAATTATAAATCAAAATACATTATGTTTAGGCTAGAACAGATTCATATCACTACGGTAAAATAGCGGAATGATTAAGTCCATATATGTTCGATATGTTCATTGTCGTTTCGACTATAATGTGACTGGTTATATAGAAACAGTTATCTTTATCGTTTTAAAAGTCTTAGCTTTCTATCCCCTATCTGCGATGCTAACAAATGTCTTTGACCTAAAGATGATAAATCAGATAACTGCCCCGTATCCTACTATCTATCAGTAGAACTAAAACCTACTATGGCAGTTCGAAATGAGAACTGAAACAAATGAACGAAGTTCAAATTCTGGTTTCATCAATTTCATAAGAGAGGCCTTAAGAAGCAAGAATGCCAATCTGCCAGCCTTCTGTGTGATTACCATTTATAATGGTCATGGTCTGTAGCATGTCACGAACGTAGACCGATTCAAAAGTGGGTGAATGGGAAATTGATGTACTTACGCGTATACGCGGGCGCGCG
>VCCN01001611.1:91390-102011 GCA_006491835.1 Architeuthis dux
ATATATATATATATATATATATATATATTCCACTATGACATCAATCTAAATAAATTAATCCCTGACCTAGTAGATCTGTACCAAGTAACAGACGACAGGTCCTCCTAGGTTACATTGTACCATCAGCATAGATAATTTCGTGACATGCCTTATTGGGAGAGATAGCAAAGGCATTAGTAAGATGTGCAAACACACTGATTCAGCCTGAATTCGAACGCTATCCACCGATAACGCTTTCTGTGTTGTTGACCGTTCGGTATACATACTAAGCATAGCCACCCCAATATATCCAGAGCAGAATAGTATTCTCAATTTTAGAATAACAATTCTACTAAATTGCTGGGATATCCACCATTTGGTAATGTTCGTCTTTGTTTACAATAATCTGGTCTTCTGCCTCGTCTTCTAATCCTTTTCAATTACAGTCCCAAAGAGTTTCCTCCTTTCTATCCATCAGAACAGCTTCTACGTTCCGCTTCTACTATTTGTCTGCTTAACCAAAGTCATGCTAGCTAATCATTAATTTATTTTCTTTGTAGCCTTCCATACTTTAAAATATAGACGCTTGCTTTTGGTGGGGACAAACGAATACCCCCCAAGGCGCATTCCCCAGTAAATCACCGTTCCTACACAGCTGTATCAATTGTTCATTCATTTTAGCTAATTCTCTACATGTCCACCGTTTCACCCATGTCTACACACAGGCTTTATTTACGATATTGTTATGTTTTGCCTCTTTTGGCCTTAAGGTAGAAACTGTAAATACAAAGACATCTCTTGAGCCCTGTCTGCTGGTAATTTGAATCATTCAATCCTTATTTATTGTAATCATTATTTTTCCTGTCATACATGTGCGTATTTACAAATGCCTGCAATGGTGGTCGCTGTCCGGAAGCTTAAGTTATCTCGACCATAACTCAAGTTCTTCTATGTAAAAAGGCTTCGTCTTCCGCTACATTAAGCTAAGCCTTGCAAATATCTTCTCAGTAAATGGCCTGTGTGTAAATAGTTAGCAGAAATAGTTGTCACTAGAAGCCATATTTAAGATTAAGTTAGCGTTTTTGTAAAACGATCCACCTACTTATGATCGCATTTATTATCCGTCTGCTTCCATTATCGTTTAGCGGAAAAACTCGTCTCTCCAAGGAAATACGATATTCTAAAAAAAAAGAAAGGATTTTGTATTGACTATACACAACGGGTTACTTACTTTTCTGTATTTTTAGTATTTACGTATTTCAAACCGCTGCCAGTAATCAGTGTTTGAGCCCTAGTAATAGTAGTTCGAATGATTATTTTCAAACACTTCACTTGTAAAGAAGACGCGACCATATTCACCGCCTCCAACTTTGTCTCTTGTCGGATTAAGTTAACCAAATATAACCATTACCCGATAAAGCAAAAACCTGCATGTTTGAGAACAGTTGAATCTCAAATGAAAAGAACTATATAATACCTACTGAAAAGTTGAGGTATCTTTCGTCATTTTCCACCACACTAAATGATTACATATATTACACCTCATAGTAGCTTTTTAAGAAATGTTAAAGCCGCAAACAGAAACTAAACTTTTTCCTGACTGACTGACCAAGCCTAACTCCTAACCCTAAACACAACCTAACCCTCGGTTATTATGTCAGTAAGATACTAACAGCTGAGTTGCATATGTTGGATAGTGGGGTGAAGATCCATTGGAGGAAGATCCGTTGGGTCCAGGAAAGAAAGAAGACTCGAAAGCTGTTTGTAAAAATATGTGAACATATTTGTATTTCTTAAGTTACATTTTGTCGGCCGGAGAATGAAGAGTGGGATATAGATAAGGTGTGCCCGAAAGACCGTTCCCAACAGGGGAACTTGGTATTATGCCTTTCCAGCCCTAGGCGATCAGCCTGGGTCTCTGTTCGGGTCTTGAGTTTTCTCCGTCCGTTCGTCTCTTCGGCTCTGAGCTTTATGGGGTTTCGAACGCCACGCTTGTGTCATTTCCGGTTTCCACATCATGTTTTTTGACACCCACGCATATACATATTTCCTAAGGTCCCCGGGTCACTTCTATTTCCGCACAGGTGTTTGGCCTGAAAACGACCTTCTCGTGGTAGTATATCATAACACAGAGATATCCTTACATTTGTTTTATTCACATTTATCTTTCAAACAAACATGCAGTGAGGTGTAATAGCTATAATTAGGGACAGACCCAGCATTTAGAGGCCATAACATATATGTGTGCTGATTGAATTGGTTTACATGTTTCTGAGTAGGTTTGTTGTGTAGATTCTTGAGACTACCCGCATCAACTCCTCACTGATCCGAAATTACTTTAGCAGAGGCAAGTAAGAAAGTATTTTAATTAAAAATAATTAAGGATTCAGTAACGACTAGACATTTATGAAAAGTAGTGTCTCATATAAATAGGCTTCAGCGGAATAATTCCATTTAATAGTGGGCAGAAGGAAATGCTGCAAAACTTTAGAGAAAAACAAAATGTAATGATTATCATTGATTGTTTCATCTCCGATTCAAAAGCTATCTGATATTCGGAAATGTCAAACTAAATATGGCGTCATTGTGCTTAGAGTCTTTGCCTCCATGGCCAACAAAAAAAGGCACATACAAATATATTTAGAACAGAATATAATTAAACAAACTGTAAAATAAATAATGAATTGTGATAGATAGATAGAATGGCCAATATAGTCCCCCCCCCTACAAGAATACATCTAATGTTAAGAGTTGATGGGACAATGTACCCTCAAGCTGAATCTGAGCAAATGAGGTCCACAAATATCGTGGTGCTTATGAATATACCTATTGTATAACCAGTCGACGATTTCTTTTCACTTTCTGTATGTGTTAACCTAGCGCAGTGATACGATAAAAAGTATATATATATATTGCTTCACAGGAACCACATATTGATTGTTAAATGTTTGTAGATGATTGCGTATGAGCTAGAATCAGACCTAGAACAGAATTTTAAAGATTGTGTATGGCTTATCGAACCGTAAAGAAAATGTCATGAAAATAATAAAATCTTTGAAACTGATGCAAACGATCACGATGCCAAACTTTCCATAATGAAAGTGAAATCTTAGAAGTATCTTCTATGTTTACTCATCTCTTAAATGCCCGTGCAATTAAACAACAGTAGTATGTCGCTTTCAAGCTCCAGTAGAACATTCCGAAGATGGGAAAAGGGTTCTAAATAAACCGGTAGGCATTTAAACAATAGTTTTACTTTCCTTACTCGACACGAGGAGGGTAATCTTTGACAAGATCATCATAAGTGGTGAAAGAGGAATCCATTACAAGAATTCAAAACGAAGAACATTGGAGATAGATAAAAGATAGCCTTCAGCATCCTAATCTAAACGGGATCTACTTGTTGAAAATATTCTTCTCTGTGTTTCGGGGGATTCAAGGAAATGCTGTTATGACAAATTGATGGAACATAGATAAAATGCTACACTGGGAAGTTGGCTTGCTGGAAGGAAACATACAGAAAATACCTTTTTTCTGGATAATGAATTTGACCGTTGAGGTTACTACATGATATTGCCCGTCCGCATGTAGAAAGTGCTGCAAATATCTAGCTGGGACGTTCTTCTACATGCGGTGTCTTTTAAAAAGAAATATATGTTGCATTAAGATATCACTAAATGCAACACTCCTTGTTGGGTCAGTGATTCCAACAATTGAACAATATCTACACATTCCTCAAATATGTGATGGAATGAAAGGTGGGTTCGTTACTTAATGATCGAATAAGTACTTTACTTGTAAAGTAGCAGTTGATGAGTCTATCAACTTATACAAATAAAATACGAACGTATAAATTGAACGTTCGTCGTACTAGATCCATGTTGGGGATACTTACACAGAAACACGAAATAAAATTGAACAATTTTAGATAAATCCCTGTATGTCTTTTTAAAAATAATTACACTAATTACACTATGCAACCTGTATTAATGTTTCTCTTCCTGGATGATACGTGTTATTTCATGATTGATTATGTCTAAAAAGTAAAGAAATCGGCTATTATTCGCTTCAAATTCTACTCTTGCGATCAGACTATTGCTATTTTGTTATTTACCTATTTTGCCCCAGATAATTTAGGGGAAGTACCTGAACTCCTTATCTAGATCTGTAACACATTATTTCGTATGGCCGAATTGTATGTGCAGTGGTGGCATCAACACCTTCCGGGGTCAACCAGTGGCTCCCACGTGACATTGTCCATCCCCACATAGAATCCGAGTGGCCGTGGGCAGTCCTGCCTTTGGTGGTGATCCAAGGTGTTCATGTTGTCCAAAAGGCAAATATAGCAGGGACACTTGGAGACCAATAAGGAATGTCTTTCCGATGGGCCGTACTCAAGGCGTCCATAATTTGCTTAGTCAAAAACACCTCATTTAGATTCTATCTCCCAATGTATACATTCTTACCGCCATTTCTAATAACATGACGTTGCTGAACTGCAGGTGAAATGTAATGCCCAGAATGTATCTTCATCCCCGATAGGCCTACCGAAATATGTCTTCTAGGCCTCGCACATTTAAGCAGAGTACTTTCTGGTGTAATGGTAAAAACGGTGTCATCGTTGGACCACAGATAAAGAAGATTCTGGAGTGCAAGGAATTCCGCAAGAGCCTCATTAAGAAGAATGACTGATCATGATGCAGCTTTGTCATAGTAGTTCAGGAATTCCAGGGCAATCACAAGGTATAAACATGTGTACCTGTTGAGATTATGTTGAAGACCAACGGTAAAATGGGCTGCAGGCTGTCCCTCAAAGTCCATATCCTTGACAATCATCTTAATAAATTCAAGAATATTGGAGTGTATTCGGAGGACCAATGCGAGTGCTTCCGCCGGGATATACTGGACTTTGAACGCCGCTACCAGGGAATACATAACATGAACATGATGGGAGATTATATGGTTCGTAAATGTGGTTCGTAAATGTGAATTACAGTACAATCGTAAATCCCGAAAGACTACTCACTTCTAAACCTTTTGTTTAACATTAGTGTACATAAACGTTACTTTAGTTTCATATGTTGCTGATCTCTGAGAGAAATCTGATATTTCTATGTGAATAAAATGTGCAAATCCACCCGTTGTAAATCAGTAAATCTAAAAATATCACTGTCTTGGCCACAGAAGCAATATTTGAAAGAATACTAGCCACTTTCCCTACTTTTCACACATGAGCAATTAGGGAATAACATTCAGGAACAAACATCTCGTTTCAGGGTAGTGTTATTTGTCATAAGCACATCATTTAGATTCTATATTTCTATTTGAAATCTCCTACAGACATATTTAATAATATCATTAAAATATGACCGATTACTATTCAAACAAATACTTCATATACCGTTTTAAAAGAGTTATATGTTTATAACTTTGTCACATCGTCTGATATGTGTTGAAATAGTACCATTTAGTCTCTCCACTCGTGCTTAAATTTAAGTTCAATTTTCTTTTCATTTTAGTTATGTCACTTCATTCAATCGGCGACAGGTTCCATTTTTACAGCATATTTTTATGATTCCCAGTCTTTGTAAAGATTCAATGAATTATACGCGTCCATTATGTTTCTACCTTTCATTTTGTACCAATAAAAATTCGTTGCCCTGTTTTACGTACACTGGTTTCATAATAGCAAAATATTATGGCGAAAGCTTTGATATCGATCTTTCACGCCTCTTTGAAAGCATCCGCCATATATTTCATTGTCTCCCACTAAGAGAAGCGGTATGGAAATAACATGCACTTTTTCCTGAATATAATTAATAGGTGATTTTTATGTTTGCCATTGAAAACAAGAAAAGACACAGAGACATTAATGTATGCAACAATAAATTCCATTATATGTCCCATCGAATTCTCAAGGGTGTGATTGAAATGAGGAATTTTCTGGTTTTTAATAATTGGCAATTTTATTTCAAATATTTGCCCCACAAGCCATTCTCCCACTTAATAAATATGTGTGTATGTGTGAATGTGCCCCCACACGCTCCCTGTGGTAGTGTACTTGTTAGCAGTAAAATCAGCTGATGAGTGAGCTATCCTCAGTAAGTGGCCTTGTGACAAAAAAACCTACGCTTAGTATCTCTCTCCCTCCACCCCCGTTTACTCTTAATCGCCTGGTTTTGAGAGTTAAAAACAGGAACATTACGCAAGAAGAACTAATTTACCATACCAATAACAAGGCATGTATTTGTCATGTTCTGTGTACTAAATTTCTAGAAAATGTGTTTTTAATAGAATTATCCTTATAAAATATTGTTCAGAATTTGTTAAGAAGATTAAATAAGTGAACTCACATTGCTATATGGACGAGTTACCAAACTAGTGTGTTAATTCTGATCCCCTCCCCCTGCTCAAAATCCATAATGGCCCCTGCAATCTCAGGAAATAAAAACAAATACTTATGAGCAATACCTTTTTGTATGTATACATTATCATTGATAAAAAAAGGATTGTTCATAATTATTGCACAAAATCTGTTTTCAATCCCTGATAGTGCATTATGGATTCTGTGCAGGAGGGTGGGGTCAAAATTAACTGATTAGTTAGGCATAAATTTAGCATTCATAACCATAACACGTGACTAAGTATTATGTTGATTAATAAAAATGCTTTTTCTTGCATAATGTTCCTGTCTTAAACTCTGAAACCCAAGCAATTAGGAGTAAAATGTCTGTCTGTTCAAATATGTATAACAGGTACTGTAAAGGACTAGAGTGAAGGATATTATACAACTAATTAAACAGCAACAATGGAGATGGGCTGGCCACCTAGCAAGAATAAATGACAATAGATGGGGGAAAGGACTAACCGATTGGGGTCCATGGGACAGTAAAAGAAGTAGAAAAAGACCAGACACAAGATTGAGTGACGAGATAGAAAGGTTTGCCGGTAAACCTTGACAATGACTAGCACACGATATGTTGTCATGGAAGGGAATGGGAAAGGCCTTTTGTCCAGCAGTGGACTCAAAAAGGCTGATGATGATGATGATGATATATATATATATATATATATGTATATGTGTGTGTATATGTATGTGTGTGTGTGTGTGTTTGTGTGCGTGTCTACATTTGTGTGTGTGCGTGTTTGCGTGCGCGTGTTGCACTATTCTTTTCAAACGATATATGTATTATCTTGATCCACCTACGCATATGTTCACTAACGACATAACGACAATGTATCTACTAAGTTAGGACTTATATTTCAAATATTCGCTGATCTACGTATATTAATAAGCGTTCCGCACGTCTTAAAAGTCTTTCCCTTCGTAGTTACATTCCGTGTATATAAATTATGTGTTCTTCCTTTTTAAGATCATTTATTCCGCGCCTTCTAGTTTGCCGTCACTCGCCGATCAATTCAATTCACTTTGTTGGCCATTACTTGAACAATGCCATTGCACCTGCACCAATGCATCTAATCGAAACCCGAATGGAAACTTACAAAATGTTCGATGCTGTAGTATAGAGAAGAACAGAACATGACTGACATATACAAAGCCTCGTTTTTTGAAGAATCTTTAAAAAAAACATCCCCCGCTTTTCGAAAGATTCGGTTCATGCCACTTATTCGCTTTTACGAACAAATACAAATAGCGAAAATAGCGCCTCGCCTTTGTTTCGTAGCAAGCTGTTATAGCGGCAGCGCACAGCCTCTCTTCTTCTCTTCTCTTCTCTCTCTCTCTCTCTCTCTCTCTCTCTCTCTATCTATCTCTCTCTCTCTCTCTCACCCTAGTCTCCGGTACCTCTCAGCACCTCAACATTCAACAACTCATCCTAACATATCATCAACACGAGTTTGGGGTCTGGGAATTCTCAACATTTTCCCTTATATATTAATAGTAATTGCTTTTGTCAGCTTGTGAACGGTTTTAATAGGAAAGCCGTACTCTCTGTTAAAGGACGAAGCCTGTAGTTAGTAACAACGTTTAGCAGAGGGAGACCGCAGAACACCAAAATCTACCTACCCGCTTCTGATATCCTAAGATGTGCATTACATCTTCCTGTATAACAATTACTATAAACTAAGTAATCACCGGATGTTTCCTTCGTAATTGCATGTTTTCGATAAAGCTCTATGTTCAACAGTTTTCTAAAATCCCTTGCGATTTGGCGCTGTTAATCCTTGTAAAATTAACTTAAATATAATCGGTGACTTGGATCCGTACATAAAACATTAATTGCCCGGATGTCACGCAATGTCGAAATCATTGTCCAATATTTGTGAATGGTGTAGGAATAATCCAGGTTTAACTGACATAATGTATTATATATTAAACGCGTTATATTAAACTTGCTAATGTTTTTTAGAGCAACGTATGCCAGTATTGTCTAATTACATAAGTTGTAAAACATTTACAGTATTGTCTAATTATATAAGTTGTAAAACTGTATACACACGGATTGTTATAGTAATTGTCACACCGTCATAATAAAACATGTATTATCATCATCATCATCAGCCGTCATGAGCCCACTGCTGAACTAACGCCTTTCACATCTCCTTCCATGACAACCTAGATTGGGCTAACCTCTACCACGTCTTATCGACAAACCTTTCTATCTCATCCCTCCATCTTGTGTGCGGTCTTTTCCTACTGCGTTTACTGTCCGATGGACACCAATCGGTTAGTCATTTACCCCATCTTTTGTCATCTCTTCTTGCTAGGTGACCAGCCCATCTCCATTTTTGCTGCTCAATAATTTGTATAATAATCTTCACTTTAGTCCACCCTCTGATCCAGGTATCTCTTAAAGTTATCCCTAGCATTGCTCTTTCCATGGCTTTCTATTGGATTCTAAGTTGGTTTTCAGTTCGTTTTATTAATTTCCATGCTTCGCATCCGTAAATCATGGCAGGTATTATGCAACCGTTGTATAATTTACATTTTAAGCACATGGGCAAGGTGCTGCAGAATGTCTCTATTCATACCAAATCCTTTTCATTCTATCGTTATGAGTCGTTTTCATAGCCTTTCTCTAACTGTATTGCCTGTCCTAGGTAGATGTATTCATCAACCTCTTCTAGAGCCTCTCCCTCTATCTGTATGGTCTTTTGGGGGACTTTATCGTTGAACATTACTTTTTTCTTGGTTCTGATCATTTTAAGCCTAATGTTTACACTCTCTATTTGGATCTGTCAACATGTTCTGTAATTCTTCGGCTGCTTCTGACGTCATAGAAACGTCATCTGCGAATCACAAGTGGCTTAAGTATTCTCCATCTATGTTTATTCCCATTCCTTCCCAATCAGTTTTCCGAAAGTTGCTTTCATGGCTCGCTGTAAATAGTTGATAGTGTATCCCATTGGTTTACTCCTTTTGCTATCTTTATCCTGTTTGTATTTGTATGTAGTCGATTTATTGCAATGCTATTTTCGTATATGTTTTGGATATTTTGTATATAATTCCCGTTAACGTTGAAGACTGCCGTGTGTTCTACCGACTCAAATGTTTTCTCATAATCTACAAAGGCCAAACAGAGTGGTTTGTTGTATTCTAAGGATTTTTCGATTAGTTGATTTAGTGCATGTAGGTGATCTATTGTTGAGTAGCTGCTTCTGAAGCCTACCTGCCCGCGTCGTTGATTTTCATCTAAAGTGCCTGTTAGCGTTTGTGAGTATTTTTGTGAATAGTTTATATATGTTAGGTAATAGTGTAATAGGGCGAAAGTTAACACGGTCGTGCTTATCTTCTTTCTTGTGGAGCATTGTGTGAACAGCTGTGCTAGCCCTTTGTGCAATATCTCTCCTGCGTCTTCTAGAAGGTCTGGCGTTATGCAATCCTCGCCTGAAGCTTTACCTAGTTTCATATTTCGTCTATTGTTATGTCTGGGATATCGCTAGTTTCTATAGGTTTATTAATTGGTGGGATTTCTATTTTTGAAGCGTACACATTTTCATAATATTCTTCAGTTATTTTTGACAAGTCGTCCCTATTTTTGATAATTTTGCCATTTGTTATCCTTTAGGGCAAGCATATATTGCTTGCCGGTATGATCTGCGGATCGGGCGTTCTGTAAACTCTGATCGCCTCTAATGTTCGTGTTTTTATTTCTTGGTTCGTACTTGTGTTTATTAATATAAGTTCTGCCTGTTTGTTTTCGTCTTCTTTAGTTTTTATCTTCGTACTTCTCCTCTGTTTGATTAGTTTTAATGTTGTATTAGAGTATTTCCATGTGTTATTGTTTACGTTTGTATTGCCTACCATTTCTGCTGCTCTTTCTCTATGTCACTGTCGCTATTCCTCAAGGTCTGACATCTGTTCTCTATCGCTATTCAAAAATTGGTAATGTTCTCTATCTCTATCTTATTAGGGCATTTATTCTTAAGTTCTGCACGCTACCATTTTGTTTATAACGGTAATGTCTTTAATGTTATTGATCTTATTATGAAGTCGATTTCGTTTTTGTTGTACCATTTGGGCTTTTCCAAGCCCACTTTCGACCTTCCCGTTTTTGAAAGAATGTATTCGTTATCTTTGAACCGCATCTCTCTGAGAAATTTACTAGCATTTCACCACTCTCGTTTCCCTGGCCTATTCCATAATTTCCTACATTAGATTCCCCAACTTTTCCTTGACATA
>VCCN01001611.1:467913-483900 GCA_006491835.1 Architeuthis dux
AGAGAGAGAGAGAGAGAGATAGTCTAGTGTACAGCGTGTACTTTCTATAGAAATATCACATATTGATGACGGTATCAGCTTTCTCTTGAGAATAATTTGAGTAGTCACGCAGTTAATTCGTTATTTAGTTAGTTTTAGTGTCTGCCCGGAACTTATTGGGCAACGTCGAATCCTTATCGCCACATAATAGCAACAAAGTGTGGACTCAAAATTAGGAGACTAAAGAATATTTTGAATCCTTTCCAGCTAACTGTCGAATCTCAGTCAGATTAAAGTTGATTCAATTCCGCCATATTTGACCATGTGATTACCTTGGAGTTTGAGGTACGGACTGGGTACGCTAATTGAGTAGAAATGGCCGGACAATCAATAGAAAGAAAAATGTCCATTCTATTATTCGTCAGTCTTCTTCGACTCTGTTTCGTAAATGTTCGCCGACGGAGAAAGAAATGTATTAGAGCTAGATTAGTTCTTGCAAAATCTATGATGTGCATGGGAGAAATTAGATTCTCACAGTTTTCTGACAAAACCAATTCCGAGGGTGGATCGATAAGCCGTATCCTGAGGTCATTAGCTGAAATTCGATCTGAAATGTCCTCTGTATAATTTTCTATCTAGGTGAGGAATGGATAATCATTGAGTTAAATTCATTGCCATGAAACGTAATTATGTTGGTGGCGGTGGGGTGTTTAGATAGTGGTTGACACCCCACTGCCACCCACCTCAAAACACATACACTGACCCTAAGCACACAAGCAACAAATCAGACCCATTCATAAAAAAACAAAGACGACAGCCACTATCGAAACACCCCACCGCCACCCACTTCAAAACCCATACATTGACCCTTTCAAAAACAGTAACTCCCCATTTAACAAACCAAGTCCCCTGGCACATACAAAACACATCTCAGTTCATTCACACCATACCACATAGATGATCGCACGATTTTGCTATGTTCAAATTTCTTCTGATGACCCTGTTCACAACGACGAAATGCATAAAACTGTACCTTCATGATAATAAACATGTCTGAGACGTGACACGCTTTTCTCAAACTTTCTTTTCCACATTGTCTAACCATATCTACCATCCTGTCGTATTCCCTGATATCCAAACAACAAACGCACACACACACACATACATATTGTATATGTTACAGGTGATAGAGAGAAAGAGAGAGAGAGAGAGAGAGCGAGAGAGACAGAGACAGACAGAGACAGAGAGAGAGAGAGAGGGGGGTGGGGTAATAATCCTGGTAATAATCCTGGTAAGCTTTAATCCATAAGGCAATGGTCACAAACACACACCTTTCTTCCCAGTGGTACTCAAACGTATATTGAAACTACAGAATAAAACAAGATTATTATATTTTACTATACGAAGCGTTTTCATTGATATTCCGCTATCAGTGTACGAAAGAATTTCGTCCACGGTTCGAAACAGTCCTTTTCGATTTTATACCCGTCGCAACGTAATATTTGTCTATCATTACTACTGCAATTAGTTCAATCCTCACTGGTTACCCTCAAATTATGGTCATGCGCCAGACTACGCCAAATTCAGTAAATATCAATGTCACCCTGAGTATATAGGTCTCGGCTGATCACCGATTTAAGCAAACCTGCTCGTTTCTTAGATGGGCGACCACATACTAATTCAAGGTACTGTAAACATCTTCTGGTCTTATGGCAGACTAAGCAAAACTAAGTAAATCGGTCCAACCGATAGTTTGTTTTTGTATCAATAATAATGAAAATATTCTGGAAGCTTGTAATCCGATAATATTTTTTGGTGATGGTTCTGCATACATTTTTCTTGCAGACTCTAAGCGTTTAGATATTATCTTAATTCTATGTTCATCTGTCCTCCTAGATGTCCTACACGTTAAGCTGAATCTCTTTAACGTTGTGATTTTACCTCTCTGCTCCATATAGATGTTCACTACTTTTAGCTTACTCTAATACAGAGCCAAATAGGGGAAACGACAAATCGTGTTGCATCAGTCTTCAGAGCACAGGGGATCATCTTGCCATAACAATCAGCTTTTTAAATCGTTGAGTTTAACTTGACTAGAACACCGACCACTGACGTCGGTGGTATCTACATATTTATTTAACCTTACAAGGGTGACATTGAGTGAACCATGTCAATACTGAAGTTAGTAGGTTTCACCCACTTGTGACATATCAGGTGATGTAGTTAGGGGAGAGTGATTTGCCTAGATACTCACTCAACTCACACACACAGTCAATTATCGGTGATTCATATGAATAAAAAATACAAGTGTAAGACATACGTTCATTTTCGTACTTATTTGGCGTCTTTTATGGTTTGTATTCTCACATTTGGTTTATATACGGAAAGAGTTTTAATTGGATACTCCACATGATATGTTTAGTTCTAAAAGTACATTTTAGTAATTGTTTTTTATGGCAAATAAGCAACAAAATATTCGTTGGATTTCTTTCTATTTTGTAACATGTTGTTAAATTTGAAAACAGATTTAACGTTAAAGTATAACTATGTAAACATGTTTCGGTTTGCTTTTAATTCATTCAACATTGTATTCATATCTAATGACTCTGTACACATGCTTTGGTGGAGATTAATGCCAGTCATTCGGTAACTAATGTGTTGATTTTGCTAAACCTTTACGAGCATAGAGTAATGTATACCATACCTTAGCGTCAGCTATCTGCGCTTATATATTATGTAGGTAACAGGTTGGCGAAATGCGTCTGAGGCAGAGCTTGCAGATGGTGCTAGATTAGTTATAAACATAAGTGACAACTGAGCTTGGAGCAATCTTCTGTAGTGCGGTATTGACAGTAATTTCCGTCTGTCTTCGTGGATTGTGTTATCTCACTGAAGATATTTGTATATCCAAATCATATAGTGTTATTCTTGCATTATTTCGAAAATATAATGGATATCGTCTACCCTATTCAATGTGTATAATTATCTGAATGATTTATAAAATGTATTAGTTTGCCTAACGAATGAACTTTTCAGTAGATATTTAGAAGGTACGGTTTTAACTGCAACTTCAAAGATCGAAACTGTTCTCCCACTTATTGCTTACAGACTTTACTCTGCTACGCAATTCCTAATCACAATTCTTCAGAGCAATACTGTAGAATGTACACCTCTACTTTATCTTATCAATATTTCGAAATTTTAAATATAAAAAAATATATATATATATATACTATGGCTGTGTTTTGGTTTATTGAAAGTCTCATTCTCAAATCGATTATGTTGAAAGAGCAAAAAACCTCTTGGAGCTGACTGATGTTGCTTGTTTTTATTTGTAAAAGCCCCAGGAGAGTGAATAAATCAAAGAGCTCTTTGAGAGAGCAGCTTTTCTTTCTCCACTTCTATAGAAGTGTCTTTGTTGAATGATTCGCGTACACATACGATATAACGGAGTAAAACGTCGCTTGGGTAGCCGAATCGTGAGAAAGAGATGCATCAGAAGGAGCAACTGAAAAGAATACCCTTGTTGTTCTGAATTTGCTGCCAAACTTATTGAGTGACTGGAGAGAACAAAATGATTCGTAGACTTTGTCTCGATTGTATTTCAAGTTCCTGATATCTTCTTTCACCTCTGCGGTTGTGTCATAGTTGAAGTGTATATTCTATTGGTCGCACTGCGATACATTCAAGAACTAGATAAGCTGTGTGTAGCTTTATATCCAACTATATTTGCATGAATTAAACACTTAAACAACGAATACTGGATTTAAGTCTATATCATTGCGCCGCACATGGGGGTTAAAACTCGCTCAGGTTGTTAAGGCTTTGTTAGCTGGAAAAAAAGCTTTACCTACCTAAAACGTGTGGTAGCTTAATAAATCGGAATGAAAATATTACTGCCTCTCTACGTGGATTGCTATCCGACACCTAGATATCCTATGTCTTCGGCAAGAGAGAATAGATCAGTAGCCTGGTACCCCTTGACAGAAACACGACCTTACACTAAAAGGGATATGGTCAGGTCTACATACGTAGGTTTGTCAAAGGATCAATAGCCTAAGGATGGAAACAGCATTTATTTTATTCGCGAAATATTTATTTTAACATATGTGTAGATACTCTTAACTCAAGTTCTTTTTTGAGTTCAACATTCAGCTAAAAACAGTGTCAGGCTACGGCCTTATTGATCTACACTTGTCCACCATGATTACTACTGGAATGACTACTTTTGATGATCTACCATAAACTGCGATTTCAAGTCATGTAACGTATCGGGTAGATATGCGATTCTCCCACACTAAAAACCTCAATGTAAGCACAGTTGCACAGTTGGCACGCTAACAGTCGACGAGAGATGCGAGACACATCACACGACACTAACAGTTACAAAATAATTCTTTAACTCCATAAGCTTTCGAACCAATCAACATTCTGCTCCTGCGAGGCATGCTTCTTACGAGACCCATGCACTGAGATACGTTTTGGGGGTATCCCGAATACTTCAACCAGGAGACGGACACGATTTGATGGACTGGTGGATTGTTCAGGCTATTAGCGTGGAGACATAAACAATTCCACATACACCGCATTTGCATTGGGAAGAAGGTAAGTCATCTCACTACTTTATTTTTAACACGGTTAGTAAAGGGAAAGAGGAAAACAATTCCTATAACCGCTTTATTTTTCGATTGTGAAAAAGCCGGAGAGGAAGACAAACGAATACATATAGGAATGAAAAAGAAAGAAACAACATAGACTTTTAAGAAAGCTTTATTATAGCGGGTAGTAAATATAAGTGGCCGGCATATCTGCGGGAGGAAAAACTGTTTGTATTTCTAGCAATTGACAACTAGGATTGAACAACTCTTTCCGTAGTTATTTCGTTTCTCTCCTCATTCGCATCACGCATGCGACAATGTGAGAAGGTCATAGAACGATCACTCAATGTTCATCAACATCCAACCAAAATTGAACAATGACCGAGATCGATCAACTACGGGTAGATCAGCAGAACCCGAGCAGAATATGTTCATGGTTTCTAGCCGTTTTATTTAGGGTTTCATGGTCAAATCCTAACGTGTACTTTAGTCACGGGACTGGACTATGTGTCACGCATTTATTTGACCATGTGTAACACTTCCATGAACTTTTGAAAACACTGCTATCACGTTCTGCGATTAAGCTATATTATTGGATTCATTACAAACCACCAATTAATCACGTACACATAAACGAGCCTATAACCTGACCACCATTGCCGTTCGTGTTTAAACACGTTAGAACTAGATTTGAAATGTCAATGCGAGATACATTCGCGTTGCTATTCTACAGTTTCTACGCTGCACATTCGCATTAGAAAATATGCCACCGATTTGTATTATACGTGTGTCAGTGGGGACAGTAATGTATTGTATTGGTTATTATATTGTTGTCAGATTCAGTTAGAAATCAATAGTTCAGTGGCCGATTCTACGTTTGCTACAGCTTATTATTTATTATTTAACTCAGGCCTAGGCCTTATTAACCTCCAGCATTGCTTTTCAACCAACATATTCATCAAAGCCAAACTGATTGTACAAAGAGAGAAATATGTGTCTCTCCAAATACGCGTACATAACAGGTCAGTTACGTCTCTGCTAGTCGCTTCACTAAGTCTGTTACAGTCTCCTACAGTCTATTCACTAGTCTGTACTCTCAGACTAGCATTTACCTAAACTGCCTCCCCTTTTATTTACGCCAACCTACAAATTATCCATCTGGACCACTTACCGCTTATTTTCTTCTTAAGTGGTGCTTTTCAGCCAACGGCGCCAATTGCTTAATGTTTCAATTACCAGTTTCTTTTGGACAAGGCGACAAGACGAAAGACAAAGAATTTGGGAGAGTGGAACGAGGAAAAGAGTACAAAATATTGGAAAGAATCCGACAGCTAGTAAACAGCCATTTTAAACAAGTTTAGCAGTATGAGGGTAGGTGGTGGAACATGTGATAGGTTTTGAATGACCTTGAAAACATAAAGAGAAATACATGCTATAAATATTGTCGTTACAATGGCCATCCTTTGGACTAACTAAAAGTAAGTGTGAGATGTATTATATAGTTTCTAATATGTATAGTTGTGTGTGGTTTGTTGTCGATAATATGTAGTGATTTTCAATAATTCATATACGATTGGATAAAGAATAATGTTGGTGAATAAACTATTGGGTTGGGAGAAAGTAAATAGACGTTTTCAGTTGCATTAGTGTGATCATTTTGTTCCCTTCTGATTATGTGTATATCTATCTATTCACTTTTAATTTTGTTTCTTTTATGGGGTATCGAATCAAAGATGAATAAATGCGATATTTGTGTTATTATACTACATGTGTTAAGACGGTGCTTGGGGGTTAGTGTCAGCTTTAGAACGAACAGTGCGTTGTGGTTTCAAAAATGTGTTTCTTGGGATTTAGATCTCCAAGATAAGACTGGTCGCATGTCACCAATCGAAAATGAACAATTTCGGGAAGCCTTCGAGGTTCAACCAGAAATAAACACTCGGGCGTTGCGAGCAAAGCTGTGGATAGCCCATGCAGCAGACGAAAGACATCTGGGACAAGTCGGAAAAGGGGAAGAAAATGAAGAAAAGGTTTAACTCCTGTTGCAATTTGTGTGTTAGTTTAAAAAAGGTCTGTTTTACTGTTGATGGAAAATGGTTTCTGTATGATAATCAGAAACGTTGTTCTCTATGGGTGGACAAACTTGCTCCCTCTTTAACTGTCCCAAAGCAAAATCGGAGCGTTTGGTAGTGCCGTAATGGAGTAATCCATTACAGCCTCTTGCAACCTGGCCAGACCATTACTACGCACGACAGAGTTCTATTCTCGTGATTTGGAACTGATGGAAGCTTTCAAACACGCCGGCCAGCAGTGAGGAAAAAGGGGCCTATCTTTTTGCAGGATAAGAAAAGGGCTCATACTTCACAAACCACCCGGCAAAAAAACTGTTGAAGTAAGGCATCGAAGCACTGCACCACCGTTGTTATTCACACAATCACACATACACAGGTACACATATATATTACGTGTGTATGCATGTGTATGCGTGTACTCATGTGTGTCCTCGTGTGTGTGTTTGTGTGTGTACTAACTAAGATATGTGTGATATGATTCCAAATGGGGGGTAGGAATATTATGTTGCGCATGGTGGAGGCACACTGTATTAGTTGAAACTTTACGGAAGAATGTCATGTACATGGTTCAGATGGATTAGTTGATGTTTGTATCGTGGATCTTGGTTTGAAATTGCTACACTGAATGAAAATGCGACTTACATGACACATCTAACTACAATTGAAATGGGTGTGTCTCTATGTGCGTGCACTGCAATTACTCGACAACAGCCCATTGTAGGACATTGGCATTCGCCAGATAGATAGGTTAGCACACACGGCAGTGTAGTGTCTAGTGAACGCCTTTGGATCAGTGGTATCCGAGATCTCAATAAGAATAAATAAGAAATTACAAATTATAGATATGTCTTCATAGTTTCTATGAATTATCTCGCTTGATTACATTTAGATATGGAATATCTCAATTGGCTACACCGAAGAGAAACACGGGCAGAAATGATTTTACATGACAATTATGGAAGGCTGCTCCACACACAATAAGTCCGGCCCCTTCCAAATATGAACATTTAGACTGGTATAACGAAATAAACCCAGATCACGTTACCGGTAGCCATTACTTGGTCAGATTTGAAATCTGTGTTAAACTGCGTACGTGACCAGCTAGAGGTATCGGGTTACCAAAAACCGTTGACGATTTGAAAAGAGGGAGAAGCGTATGACCATTAGCATATATAAAGGCTAGATCGAAACAGAAAAAAAGGCAGGTGGTGGCTGAGACGGCGTCCCCGCCCGCCAGGGAGGCTGGGAGTGAAAGCATGTTCGAAGCAGTGGGAAATTTGAATCCGTAGTAGTAGCAGCCCTGAAAAGTGACCAACTCTTTTAGTCAACGACATGCAGCAGAATTCCCGTACCACAACGAAATCCGCAGACCAGCCCATAAATTGACCTGCGTAGTGTGGAAATAAAACCTCAGATTTAAATTTTATTTTGATTTAATGTTTTTTTTGTTGTCCGAAAATTAATTTCCCTCCATAGAAAGATCGGCTCCCGTCAGCAGACCCGGACAGAGAGACATCGACGACATCGACATTGACATCGACATCGACATCGTCATCGTCATCGTCATCGTCATCATCATCATCATCATCATCATCATCATCATCATCATCCCGCGGAGGAAATGATCGTCTCTGTCTATCTCACCCTGACTTTCTCTGAAACTACTATCTCTATCTCTCCCTCAACATCTCTTTCCCTCACGGCGACCAGAGAAGAAGGAGTACAGATGCCCTTTATGCTACACTGGACACTCCCATAGTTATATTAAATTCAGATTTCGGACGTTTAATCATATCAGGATTATTTTCATGTTAAATGTCTTACTTTGAATATCATGGCATGAAGGTGAATTTATCGAATTATGTTTTCAAATAAATGCAGACGTGAATGTTTGTATTGTTGCTGATGTGTCAAACTTATTTTATATCACTATTTCTACATTGTTTTATATATGTGTTATGATCTGGTCTTCAACGATTATTTTGAATATATTTATCTATATATTCTGATTTTGAAGATAGAAAACCTAATACTGATGCTTCACTTCATAAATATGCTTTAATTGTACATTTTATATTATCATTATCCACTGTTACTCATTACATTGATAGGGAAAGGTCTGGACGATATATACTAGAGAGAAAGGTTTAGGCGTAGTTCAATATTTAATAAAAAGTTAAGTTGGTCATTATACATCTGTTGGGTTAATTATTTTGGTTGGCTTTGAAAAACGAGCCTTGCAAGAAATGAAATGGTAAGAAGTCGAGATAAACTGTCTAGAACTCTAGATAAAAGGGAAAGAGTATCAGACAGATTCTATGACGAAATTATAGAATAAGAAGAAGGACTCTGTTACGGGTAACTGGTTCTCGAAATCGAGTTATATTGATTCTTTTCATGTAAGAAAAATCACTAACAACAGAGAATATTGAACTGAATATTGTATAATACAGAACTGGAATAAATGGATACCATATTTTCCAAATGGAAAGCGTATCATAAAGGAACATAACCTATATTAAGATAAATGAAAAGTTCGTAATAGTTGCCTACTGGCACCGGGGTTAACCCAATTGAAGATTTTAGGAAGATATCAATACATTTCTGCAAACCACACAGTAATGGTGTTTGTTAGTATGACGCGACAATCAGCAAAGTGGGACAGAACATCAACTACAACTGCCTAAATCTGAGGAATTAAAGACTAATATATATGGAAAAACACAGGACAGTCGCTAAGAGAAAAAAATACACATTTATCAAGTCACAGGAATGAAAGTATTATTGTACTTGCTACCGGAACAGAAAACATATATTATCTGATACCCAATGAGAAATAACATGATTTTATGATGAAAACTGACAGATATGTTTTGTTCAAACGAGGACATTCATAACTTTAAAGATCGCCATGTAAAA
This sequence comes from Architeuthis dux, assembly GCA_006491835.1. Lineage (NCBI taxonomy): Eukaryota > Metazoa > Mollusca > Cephalopoda > Oegopsida > Architeuthidae > Architeuthis > Architeuthis dux. Next base: position 477,482 of record VCCN01001611.1, read on the forward strand.
TGATTGTCGCTTTACTATCTTCACTTGTACAAATAGGATAATTAAATGACCATGTATTTTATTGTGACTTTCATCAGAACTTCTGGCTCGAATACCCACCAACACTTTAAGTGAAAAATCATACAGAAAGTAGTTAATGTTTTAATTCAAATAACGTACATATAACCACCCCTGCTAATACTAATATTACTGCTGATACTTCAACTGCCGCTGCTATTACTGATGCTACTACTATTTAGTAAGCAAAAAGATATAGCATGAATGATCAGAGGAGCAAAGTAGCAATGTGATAATACATTTGCCCCATGTCTAGTCATTACGCTTCCGTAGCCGAATTGTTTATGGCAACGTCCATGTAAGAAGGATTCCATGGATATGGGATATGGGATATGGGATGAGACTTCAAGTTTCGCCGGGTGCTTTTTGTTGTATAATGCCGGTAGTGTGTCTTCTCGCCGCTGAGAGATGATGATGATGATGATGATGATGATGACGATGACGATGACGATGATGATGATGATGATGATGATGTCTCGTTCCGGGTCTGTTGATGGGAGCTGAACTTTCCGTGGAGGGAAATTAATTTTGGAGAAACGGCTCTCCAACGTGGATGGAGAGAAAGACGACACAATTCGGTATATTCATATTGGAAATCTGCGGTTTTATTTCCGTCGATATAAGTTCTTTTCTGGGCCGGTTCGCGGAGTACATTTGAGTCCTTCCTTCACCCGTCCGGGTGAAAGAGGGAACTACTTCGCCCCTGACCTGTCGCATGTCTGCCGGATTCTAACGGGCAGGGGAGCCAATTCCTCTCCTTGTCCTACCCTTAGCTACCGGGATTCAGATCTAACCTGCCCTCGATTTGAAAATAACGGCTCCTTAAAAAGCCATCGGGTAATCTGATATGGACTGTTGGTCACGTATGCCCGCGAACACACGAACACAGAGGGCATTTCGTTACATTTTCTTTTCTTCACGTTACTTAACGGTAGGAGAGTATTCTATCTAGAACGTTGGGATAATACTCAACGATAAGATGACACTTGATAAATCACTAACACTATACAAACAAATGCATGAAAAGATATTTCCGGTGCGACAAATCGTGATATGACATGAAGTACATGACCAACAAAGAAACGGAGGGATTGGAAGTAAAAGATAAATACAACCCGGACTCGAGAATAAACATAATTGTGTCGCTATTTTCACACGTAATCTGCTATGTAGCCCAGGCACTTTATTATCGTCAGATCTCTGGAAACTATCTCTTTAACTTCCGCAGTAACAACATTCATCGGACATCCTGGATCTGCTTTTATTGGGCAATACCGAGCTATCATCTCTTCCGCGTCAAGAAAACGAGCTTTAGTTTGCGAGAATAACAGATCAAACCCATCAAAGAAGCCGAATATATTTGGTCTCCAAATGGTGTAGGGCATTTCATAAGAGGATATATATCTATTGCGCAAATAAATGGCATTCGTCCAATTCTTGTCACACACATGCAGAAAAACATAATACGAATATGGAATAACGAAATATATTTATAGAAATAACAGCATAAAGTGAACAATTCAAATCCGGAACTGCATAATGAATTGTTTATCTAGGATTGTTCATGATGTAGTTTTAAATAATTATAGATTTTATACAAATTCACTGTATGTTTCTGAGATTTAGTATTACTTATTTCATTGTTCTATAACTGTAATAACTGTATAATGATAATTCATATATAAAACTAAAATACAAATCGGTTGGAAACTATTTTGAAACCTTGTTCCAAAACACGATGAAGAAATGTGCGTCGTGATTTAAATCTACTGAAACATCATATATAAATGCTTTCTAAAAATATCTGCTTCCAAATGTATTAAGTAGTTTGTTGAATGCTATCTTTACAGTAATTGATGAATAGTAAACAGGTGAATCTGTTGATTAGTTGAATGTCACGCCTGTACGTTTATTGTTTCTAAACCTCACGTTGAGCCTGAATTCTAATGTAATAAACAAATATTGTCAAACGTCTATGATGCAATTTCAAAAGTTACTATGAGCTTGCTTTTAAAAATATACAGATGGTTTATTTATCCGTGTTAAACTGTCCAGGCAGATGACACTTGATTAGCAAATCTAGTTTCTTGTAGTACATTTGGGTAACTCGGAAACCTAACGTAAATTTACGATTGACTGAAAATGTGTGACATTGCGTTCGTGGGTCCATTAATCTCTAGTTTAGAGAATGTAAAGCTCATACATGCAATTTATTTAGACGAACAAAATGACAACAACAATAGATTATTCTCACTATTGATAAGGCTGTTTCGTCTGAAGATCCTGCTGAAACATCTTTTCGAATGCAGAACATTAGACATCCTTTCCTTAAGAGAAGATTACGGTCATCAAACTTGATTTAAAAATTGAACTGTGAATTAAGCAAGAAAGCGGACACATGAAGCAAATGACAGCACAATTAAAGTTTACTATTGGGTAGTGTCAACTACCCAATATCGGTGATGGTTTATATGATCGGTTCTTAGAGTGTGTTTACATCTTGAAACTTATCAGATATAATAACTTAATTAGTAGATCTCTCTTTGACAGATCGAGTAAATAAGCCATATAATCTTAATTATGTTTAGATTATATTTAGCTTCGCCTGGAATGTATTTGGTGCATAGTGGAATGTATTCCAGTTCTAATTCAGTAGCCAAATACCTACGGAATAAAGAACTCAATCTAGAACAGGATTTACCAATACAGGAGACATTGATTTGTCTCATACAATTCGGGTTATATATCTGACGTTGGAGAGACGGTGCCGTCTATCAATATTGGTCATAATGCACAATTGAATCCTCTGGGTAAAAAGAAAGTCGCGCATTTCATACTGATTAGTTTCTTCACTGATTCTGTAGTGTACCCATTTCTCTCATGTGTATCTATATCTGGTACGATAACGGTTCAGTATAGTTATAATATAGTTTAATACTTGCGTTGAACATGAATACAAGCATCTGACAGGTTTCAAATATATGAGAATCAGCATTAATATTAGGTTTGTCATAATCAATGCTTACCGGCCGTCATGTAAGAGGTGCTTCTATGGGTGATTCATTTATTGTTGACAATCACCAGAAACACTTTTGAACAGTCACAAACTTTAGCTCCACTAGGCACTATACATATTCTACGAGTCGCTTCTGTCCCAAGCGTAGATTCGTATAATAGACAAGCTCTCACAATCAAATTGTGGGTATCCATGTTTATTTCACTCTTTACTACTGTGGAATTACTCTTCTGATGGTTATCTGGTACTAGATGATTGGTGTAAGGTTTCATGTCGCTGAAAATACGAAATTGAAATAATAATTATTACTATCAATTTTGAAGCGAAATGGGAACACGAACATGTTAGCAATAATATCAACTCGCATAAATCGTCTACAAGAATTACTATTGAATGAGATTCATACCTAGGAGAGACTATACACGGTACTAATATCAGTGCTAGAATGGTAAACTTGTTTACAATGTATTTATCTCTGGAATCTGTCAACAATTTAAAAGTAACCGAACAATTACGCGCTACTAAAGATCGACTGTTAGCGAGAAAGTTTCGCAAGTCCTTCGTTAGTGCTATACATTTGGTCCACACTGGGCGCCCATAGTAGTGGTTTTGTGCCAACATGAAGTAAGCTAATTTGTATCTATATATTACCTGTTTTATGACTGAAAGAGTTGCGTATGTTCCATTAGAGCCAGGGTTTGGCACCTGAAGTCATATACAAAACGGATTTCGAATTCTGATTTTCAAAGCAGTCACGCTTACCCCATTAAAAGAATTGGCGTTGCACTGTCTTTGAACATCCGCATTGTCTTCGATAAATTTAACTAAGCTTAGCAAATATAAGTGGGTACTCAAAAAGGCTTGATGAATGCTAAGAGAAACTTTGCCGATACTGAAAGATTATTTTCCGTTTAACAGGTAATGCAACATTTTGTTATCTTCACACAACATTTCATGTAAATAGACACAAACAGCTTCTGAAACATTCGACGAAAAGGGAGAAAAGATGAGAGTGAAGGTAAGGAAAAAGTGTCAACTATAAAGTATCAAAACACACACCTACAGTCTTTTTTTAGATGAAGCATTTTCAAACATTATTAATGTTTGACTGTTATTTTCGTTTAATCTTGTGACAAAAATCAACTGAAAAGTTTGAGATGAAAGAAAATACTATTCCAAAAGTTAATAATGTTTGACACTTCTATCCTTTCCCGTAAGAATACACTCCAGTCGAATTCTACCAATTACAAATCTTATTATTTGTTCCTTGTGTATTTCCTTAGGAATTGGACGCTATTCACCTAAATGTGCCTTTGCCGTTAATTAATATTAACCGCAAATTGTTTTTTTTCCAAGGCATGACATTGCCATAAGATGTACAACGCCGTAAACATAACGTTGTTTTTAAATCGTTTATTTATGCAGTTTTGATAATTATCAGAAGGGCAATGTGGTTTACATAATGCCACATTCGATTCCTTTGCTTTCCCATCTGTAATAATGGCAACGGATCCATTATGTTGTTGAATGAGCTCATGGTATTTTAAAGAACCTGCATAATTAGTTTTCATCTTCTAATAAATTTAGAGGATTTGCTTCAACTTTCATTCCAAATCCAATGGAATGAGAACTGACTATCTATACCGCTTAAAAAACTGCTATACTCTTTAAGTAGCTGATCAGGAAATCAAAATCTTTCAAGGAATAATCAACCGTTACGACCATCAAATTCAATCTCTAAATCAAGTTGGCATTCAGTGCAATGGTAGCTTGTTCAAAGACTTATACAATTTGGGTGAACTCCAATATGCCCCAAGTGCTCGCTGCGATTGAAATGGATTTCGTGCTTTAAGAGTTACAAACTAAATGTTTTACTCGCCAGTCAAATTAGAATAGATATTGAGCGTATTATCAACTTGGATTTGCCGCATATACTTTCTGTTACATCTTCTTACACAGGTAGGGATGTATATAAATTGTTTGACCAATAAGGTGTGATTATTAAAACAATCCCTTCAGCTAAAGTATATATGAATGAATGAATTGGCTTCGCGAACGAAGACTTTCGGGGATGGTTTTCCACAGCATTAGGACCATAGATGGCGAGGCCTGTGTCCGGAGTAATTCTCCAGTTTGAGCAATGAAGCTTTAAAGTAAAGTGCAATTTGCCCAGGGTTGACCCCACGAAGGGTTTACATCCTATGGACCACCGGAGCGGCGCGAATAGGAGCAGGGACATTGGTCGTAGGTTTGACTTGAGTGTCCTTCTCCTGAGAGATGCTCGAGCTGAAGGCTGAACTGTGATTAGGCCACATGGCGTGAACATCCCGTAGTTGGTAGATGTATGAGCTGGCTATAGAGTTATACCGGCCATTTGAAGGAGAACCAGGACGGGACGGCTGCCAGCAACTTCGATAACAGAATATCATGATAGTGCAGCTGTCTGCAAATCTAGGCGCATATCCACATCACAGTATGGCTGTCTACAAGTACAGGCCCTGGCCACTCCAACAGAAGCAGTTGTGCGCTGACTATGGGGTTCTGCTGACCCCGTCACAGGAGTGACTCGACAGTATAGCAGCCCGAGCAGATTTGAACCCAGATCCAAATCACACCCCTACGCAAGAAAAAAGAAAAGAAAAATTCACGTCTACTTTTTAAGATTTAACTTATGAGTGTCTAGTTCCTCTCCCACCTGTTTATAGACCCCGAATTTACAAAGACAGTTACAGCCAGATTTGTATTAGCATTTCTGGCCGGCAAGATTAAAATTGAGAAAAGTTTGATTGGTGATATTTTATTTGTTTTGGTTGTTTTATTCTTGGTTTAGTTTGTTAGACTGTTTTTTTTGTTTTGTGTTTTGCTGGCCATTCCAACTATTAGTATTAAGAAGGATAAATGCAACTTGGTTTAAGTAACCAACGAGAAATAGATACATTAAATACATTAGCATTAAAAGGAAAACAAAGCAATTTGAATTTTAGCTAACAACGAGAGATAAATAATGTTAAAAAGACATTAACATGTTGCATATTTCAGTATGTATATACATGTTTTTCTTTTGTTTTTTATTTCTTTCTTTCCATCTTATTCTGTGCCCCCCTTAGATTTAAATAACAATTCAGAAGACCGTTTTGTGTAAAGATGGAGTGTCTTAGTTTATTTTGACGTTTCCTAGTTCATTCTGTCTTCTTCTGAAATTGTCTGTTATATATGTTGTATCTACATCACCGTTTCTGAAGAAACTAGAATGACTTGGAAAACGGCGAAATAAACTGAAAAATCACATTTTTACACAACGAGATCTTCTGAATTATCATTTCAATCTAATATTGTCGGATGAATT
>VCCN01001611.1:508199-519142 GCA_006491835.1 Architeuthis dux
AGTAGTAGTAGTACTAGTAGTATTGAGATATTCCAACACTATAAGAAAAAGGATGAATCTACTGACAGTGCATAGGAGAAGTTAAAGTATCTGTTACAGTAAATATTGTCGTGATAAAAGAAATGCTATCACAGTTACCCAATCTGAGACTGGAAATAGACATGATATGAAATCAGACGAATCTTAACCTCTCTGCTAATGAACCGGACTGCCTTACGTGAAATAATCAAGACGCTTCTAAAGTTATTTCACTTAACACAAGAAAGATTTGTCGAATTTTAATCATACGACTCGCTTCAGTGACCTTCACAGCGTGTTTTTCATTCTCTGATTAATTCGAATTTCTATTTTGTGTTGTTTTGCCGACACCGACTGATTAGTTGTTTCCAAACACTAACAACAGAAAACGGAATTTTATTTTTCCTTTTTTTCCCTTTGTGAAATCTAATACTTAATGTGTCGGGCAATCTTTCATTTGTTTTGATTTCTCGTGATTTACATCCGGGCATCTTCCAATAGAAAGGTAAATGATTAAATCCAATCCTAGAATTGTTTTCATCTTTGCTTTTTGAATCTGTAAAGGTTTTCAATATTTCTTTCCAGTATCTCGTTATTGATTAGATACATCAAACAATGTGCCACGATTGTATTGGTAAATCAAAAGTGTGTCGACAAACAATTATTTAAAACAGGATTATGATTCTGCTTCTTTTTTACTTTATCTCAGCGGAAATATTTTGAGAATAGATCTAGAATTGTTATTATTATATAATGAATATTCAATCAAAATCTGTTGCAAATAGTCGTGACATGTTGCGTTGTTATGATTATCTTTTCATTAATCATACATTATATCGAGTATCTTCTGTATCTTAGCACAACGTTTCGGCCGTTTCTTTCTCCGGCATTACTCATGTGTTGTATGGTTTCCGGTCTTTAAAATTCACCATGTTTTATTATTATTTTCAATCGTTTCAACTGAAATCCACCAAACAGTAAACCTTCTATAATTGGGTTAAACTAGAAGAGCGATTTGGATCTCACTTGTTCTCTCTGTTAACGCGAGACCTCAATACTCAGTCACGTGATTCGGTATGTTCCAGTTTAAAAGATTAAAATGGTGAAGAAAGGTTGGAACAAAATACTCAGCCTACTCTTGAAAAAATATGTCCGAGATGCTACCCAAAATGTCAGGCCTTTTGAACAGATTGATCAATCAGTTAATCTCTCATGATACCCAGCGTATCCCGTGCCTCGCATCATATTTTACACTTCTCTCGAAATCACTTCAGCAGGAAATAAAGAACCTCATATTCTATCAATTCCTTCTTTATATTCTCCGAAACCTTCGGTAGCATCTCATATTTGAAGAAGCTGGAAGACTGAATCTGTTAGAATATAAATTGAATGTAAGACATAGGATCACAGATTATGGAGTCCTCTAAAAGTAGTGGTTATGATAGATCGCGAACGTATAAGCTTCACTATGTAACTATATGTGTATGTGCGTGTCTGTGTCGGGGCCTATATATGTGTCGGTTTTCTTCTCTCAACCAGAGATTAGGGAAGACCTAACAAGTTTGTCAAGATATCAACTGATCACCGGCTGGGCCGTAGAAATCTCTGAATGGATATTTGAATTACTACGGACATTTGCGTTAGTATACATACATGTGTATGACTATGCCCAATATGCACTCTGTGTTTGTTTGTGTGTGTGCGCGCGCGCGTGTGTGTATGTATGTGTGTGTGTGTGTGTGTATGTGTGTGTGTGCGTCCGTGCATATGTGTGGGTGTCAGGAGTGTAAGATGATAAGAAGCGTGTGCTGGTACGTAAGTGTGTGTGTGTGTGTGTGTGTGTGTGTGTGTGTGTTTAGAATGCAACCGGATATGAAAACATTAGAGAGACTAATATGATATTTTAGGTGGTAGTACGCAGTCCGCCTTTGGCCCTCGGGTCCGGAGGCAGAAAACGGCTCTTAAGTTTACTACATTTTGAATCTCGCCACCATTTGTTTTTCTTATGCAAAATGTATCTCAAGGGTTTTACAGAGTAATTGATGAAATGTTCATCCCTCTAGCTCCATTGGTGCGACATGTATGCGTGATACATACATATATAGCCAGCCAGCTGGACCAGCTTAAAAACTGAAGAAACCTATGTGGGCAGTTTTGGTGACAGTTTTGGTTAACGTTTTCTAATATTGCTCGCTGTGAGCGCAATGGCTGGCTATGTATGTATGTATGTATCACGAATACATTCCGGACCAATGGAGCTAGAGGGATGAAAATTGACTTACTTTACCTTTTTATTATCAGTCGAAATGTCAGCGTCTTGATATAGAGTGTACAGCTTGTGTTTCGCCCCAATATGTAATATGATACAATTAAGACAAGATTTCAGTCTGCGAGCTTGCATTTAGATTGCATTATAATACCTAAGAACATTTGCTAAGGCATGCTATTTCTATTTAATCTAACTTATCATCAAAGATAATTGTTCACATAGCAAATTAAAAAAGAGAGAAAAAATATCTTGCAAAACGTATGTTATTCTTCAAGTCACAGTCTGCCATGTAATTTTGAACTGACTTCGATTTTCAATCTGTTACAGCTTGAGTTTTCTTGATATTTATCTATGAACTATAACACGAATGTACAGTTTTTCTAGGAGTTATAGTGCGAGTTATTGCATTTATGTTCTTATTGACTGAAAATAGTAATTACTTGTGTGTCCCGAGTAAGCAAATATTTCTCTCAATTTTCCACACATAGTAACAATGAAAAGGCATGGAATGATGATTGGTTACTCTTAGATATCATGGCTAATATAGTGAATACATTAATTGCTGACTGCGTTGATATTGTTGCATTGAGCCAGACTGAGGAAACTTCTTTGTTGACGTCATTCTATGTACCTATGTAAGCAGATGCGATTTAATTCCAGTATGACTTTGAATACGTATGTATACACGTGCCTGTGAGTAAATCTCTGATCATCAGTGCCCTCTATATCTGAGTTCCATGGAATAGAGTTTCGCGTAAATATCTTGAACAGGCCCAATTCTAACTAGTGTTGGGGAAGATGGTTTTGCAGCCTGTGGGTGTATTTAGTTTTATTTACCCCTGGTGCTTCGCTGTTTGGTCCTTGAGAGAATAAATGGAATCTTCATAATCATATATATCTGAGTGAGTGACTTGGAATAGAGTTTCACGTAAATAATTTGAACCTGACCAATTCTTATTAGTGTTGGGTAAGCTGGTTTTGCAGCCTGTGGGTGTATTTAGTTTTATTTACCCCGGTTGCTTCGCCGCTTGCCCTTTGGCAGAATAAGAGGTATCTTCATAAAGATCTACATAGAAACAAGCGAATTTGTTACAAAATCAGTGTTCAGATCAATACTGGGTAAATTATATTTTTTGGAAAATGAGATCTATCTGATATGTTCGGTAACAATAAGAAAGGAATAAAGTAAAGGAAATGAATTTTGGAAGATTTCAGCTTACAGCCGACATTACTTTAAGACAATAATAACATCTAGAGAGATAATTCAAATGGGTTCGGTTCTATGGGGCCTGTATTATCTTAATCAAAATTTATATGTAAAAACAAATATATATTTAACAATCTGTTTTAGCTGCAAGATGTTTTTCTCAAGCATAGTTTAATATTGCACAGTGTCATAAGTGTCTGGTTTCCAGTGAGAATCGAACACACGACAGTGTTCATATCAATGGGACTAGGTTGGTAATCATAGCTCTCCGGAGATGTAGACTCTCAGTTGAAATAATCATGGTTACCAGAAATAAATTGTCTTTCGTTACCACTTACGCCGAATATAGCGAAATGTTCAGATCAGCCATTTAAGATCAATCGTACCATGTCATATAAAAGCAAATTAACTTCCAAATTAATGAAAATGTAATCTTTCCCATTGCATCCAGATATACTTTCCTAAGAAAACCTACTCTTCTCTATTTATTTGATTTTCACAAATGTTATCCAATAAATATTGACATGTATTTATGAAGTTTCCTCGCATCATTGTTCAGTCATCAAAGTATATTCCTGGATGGCAATACACTACCTTTCTGATGAGACGTTTATGCCATCCTAAATGAACCAGTATTGCTCTGAATCGATGAAATCTTCGCAGAAAATTCCGATATATATGAACAAGACTAGTGTTACATGGTAGAGATAGTCTGAAGGTGACAGGCTCGAAGAATGCACGTCATCCCACCTTCAGGACTGTTTGAAGCGTGGCATATGAAACGTAGCGTCATGCGTTTTTTGCAGCAAAATACTGGCCAAATACCCACATCCCCCTATATCTGTCTGCCCCATTCAAACAAGCCATTAATCACACTCACTTTGCGAAGTAACGGTTTGTCCAGGCTCCAGCATTTCGTAATAAATAATTCCTTTTGAATCCCACCAGTCTCAGAGAAGAATGTTCCCCTGTGGATTCCGTTTAGGTTGATATATGGAAGGCACACGAAGCTAAATATTTTCTTTTCCATTCTACTAATAAATTGATTTTTACATCGTAGGTGATTATCTTGTACATTTCTTTATGTCGGGCAGGGGGAGAAAGACAAGTGTTTAAACGTTGACCTATGTTTGTTCCAGCGTGTTCATTTGGAACCATTTTAATAGCTTCTGATAATTTTTCTTTGAGCTTATAAACGACGTACTAAGAATGATTGATTGCACGATCAATATAGAGATGTGTAAACATTAACGACTCTTCTAAGGTTTCCCTAATAGTGTGCAACAACCTTATATTTAAAAAATATTTTCTTGGTAAACGGCCCGTGTTTTGCTTTTGACTTAGAAATAACTTCTGTCCTAGTTATTCATAGAATGTAGGCACTTTGGACTGCCAAGGTTTACAGATATACTGTTTGATAGTGGGTAGGAAGATTGTGGTTCATCAATATCCCTAGTAGTGAGGGTTTCCCTGCCTATCCTTGAAATTAGCATTCAAAACCTGTGGTTTAACCAGGCTCTAACACCGACTATAGTAACTGAAAGCACATTTGCAACTACCTCGTCCAGCTAGTATATCCTTCGGCAGAGACTTGGGAGATCACCCAACTCGATTTAGACTTTGTTTCGTTGTCGTAGAGTCGAAAAGAAACAATGAATGGGTTAAACACGAGTTACCATTATTTATTTCCCAAGAGTCGATTTGATTGTCTTATCCCATTTATGTTATCGATTGCCCAAAATAAATATGAAAAACACCTAACTTGATCTTATAGATAATTTGAAGAAAACAATGACGTCTTCAGAAGATAATTTTTACCATGAACCTAGGATAGGTATGCTTTGTATATAGTGAAAAGAAAACATTCGAAAACAGAGTATATAACATTAATACACAGTGATGTTCATTATTATACTGAAACATTGAACTCTTTCAACAAATAGGACGCATGCGTACTACACTTATTTAACTCTTTGAAAGCGAAGGTGCTTACAATTTTGTGAATGCTCTTATATAAAATATAAGGGTTATTGTAGAATATGGGCTAGGAAGATTAACTTAGTGTATTATTATAATACGAAGTTCACCGTTGGTTTGCTGTAATAAACGGAGAAGCTTTTAAAATAAATCCTATAAAACAGTTTTATTTTTAGACGAGGTATTACAATCTCTCCATGAATATTATCTTTATTGATTTTTTTCATATTCCACATTTATATTTTCTTCTCTCGTTTAGTTTATTGTTTTTTGGGAGATGTCCTTGATCATGGCTCAAACAATGAATAAACAAATATTAAAAATCAATCAAGTAGTTTCTAAAAGTGTCTTTAAAACTGCTCGAGATTCTGAAGGAAGAAATCAGATAGAGAATGAGACAGGAAGTCCGAATTATAAAATCTGGCTGGTCCCTGTTCAAAAGAAAATCTCAATTCAATCCTAATGACCAGAAGCCGAATAAAAGTTCTGCAAATAACCATGAATCCACTTTTACTTCGAATTTAAATCCACTTTAGTATAGACACATAACACTTAAAGAAGAAAGAAGCGATATGAATATAAAGAAGAGGGTTAAGGGTTAAGTTATGAGGTAAAGAGACGAATGGAAATAAAGACAGAACATGAATGAGGTAGCTTCAAGTAAAAGGAATGCCCTACTAGTTCCTATCCATTAACGTAATATTTTCCATGGAGCAAGGTATTTGTCTCTTTTATGGTCTGGTACGTCAATGGCTCGGCTGTTGAATTTTATAGATTTTCTCGAAAACATGACTGCTAATTCTATCAAAGCTCCAAGCGAAATGGGCGAAGTTTTAAATGCACACGTTCAGCTAATGTTTAATGGAGCGTACCCATCTTTTACAAAAATATAATTTTATTTTCAGCGCTTGTTTAATGGAGATATTTTGACACTTCCCAAACTTAAAATATTTACCTACAGAGGAAGTATCTATATCTACTAGCTGAAAATATCCAGACCCCGGGTGGTTATCTCCTTCTATCCGGAGCCTCCGACCGTAAAACCTCCAGTTGAGTAATGATTTAATGTTGTACGGTTGTAAGCTCCATATAGCTTAGGATAACCGCCCGGATATGTTCTTCTAGTAAAGTGAATGTAAACAAAAACTGAATAATAATATCAACTTATAGAGCCTTTTTTAATGAAACATAAAAAAACAATTGTTTTGTTTCGTGTAAAACGCAATGTCCTATTGTTCAACACTATATCCTTTATGTTTTTAAGTAAAATAAAAAGTCAATTGAATGTTAGAAAGATTGAAGATACATTAGGTGTTGTTTTGAAGTGAATAGCATGCTCCTCTCACATCACGTTCAATCTACTGTTTAATCTATTACAAACAAACTGAAATATTTGAGTAAATTTAAATAAAAACTATCGTTGTTGTTATCTTTTATTTACTGTAAATAGATTGAAAAGGGTGACGAGAAAATTGTAGTTGACAATGACAGTAACTCTTAGTACTTATACTTGAATATACCAGTTAATTGCATCATTAAGCCAGCTTCAGTGTAGTTGGGCCGGGATTAAACTAATAAGAAAAATGGTAATTACATTTGGTGTGTCCGATATTAGAATAAAGATTATTTTTTTAAATATTGATATTCTCGGATGTCTTTTCACTTAGGCTGGTCCATACTTTTGCTACTCTTGCTGAGACCTATTTCTTTCTAACACCAGTAGAGGTCTGACATTTTAGTGTAGCTGTATCCTCTGGTTTTACTGCAGATGTATGACGTCAGCATTTTCTTATCAGGGGATTTTGAGCAATGAACTCAGTATCCACTCTATGTATGCTGTTCTGGATTCTATAGACCTCTAGTAGGTCAGCACGTTTTCTTTTGTATCAAGGGTCACTAATTCGTTTTAATCTTTCAGTGTAAGATATATCTCCCAGCTTCGGAATGGTCTTGGTGGCTTCCCTAGTATCTCTCTCTATGGCATCTGAGTTGTACTTCAGCTGAGGAGACTATATGCTGGAAAGAAACTCCAGATGGGGACTTGTCCAGTAGTAGTAAGCTCTCCCCATCCATGAAATGAGTGTTTTATGTAGCCGAGTGTTTTATTTGCTGTGTTCCCTTTGTTTTGTATATGCGTTTAAGTGAGTTGATATTTCTCCACTCTAGTCTCCCTCAATGTGTTTTATTCCGTCATCTCTAATCATGATGTAGTTCCTTTTTTGTTGTTTCTACTTAGGTGCATGACCACGTTTTTGTCGGGATCAAATTTCATCTGCATATATTTGACCAACTGTTGTAATGTGCTGAGATCCTCCGCAAGTAGGTCTCCAGATTCATCAGACATTAACGGGGAGTGAATGTTTGTCTAATCAGCGAACATACTTATGAGGGTACGAATATCCTTTGGTAGATCGTTTACGAACAGTGAGAACAGTATTGGCCCCAGGATGAATCCCTGGGGCCAATACTGTCCGATCTGCCAAATGTTAGGAAAAGTAACAATTAAGATTTGGTTTAAACTTATTGTGTATGTCTGTTAATTCTTTAATGAATAGAAACTGTTTATTGTAAGTAAATAGTAGGGGTAATAAATAAGTGACTTACTACCCTTTCTCTCTTCTGTTGGTGAGCCATAAGGGTTTTCACACACACACACACACACACACACACACACATACATGGACACGCACGCGTACTCATTTCTTAATATAAAGACAGGAAACAGTCCGAAAAAACACAAACAATGACTATTCTCCAATATTTTCTTCTTCAAAATCGTTTGCCTCGGATTTTCTTTCTACCTCTTTCAACTCCTACATATTTCAAAATAGAATCAAGGTGAATTCAGTCAGTGATCACCGATGTTACAGTATAAGTGCTACAAGCAGATGTAACGTTTCATGTTCTGCTGGGATATGAACGATGCCCACGAATGATGTAACTTTCAACAATTATACATAATATCAGGGCTGATTTGTAAGGTACTTTGAATATTATAGTCATTCATTGGGAGCTGGATCAGACATTTTTGGCCGTGACACAATTTATATTACATTGACAAAATAAACTAAGATTTGCTTATATTGTTATGATATACTCCCACAAGAAGGTCATTTCGGAGTCAAACACCTGTGCGGAAATGGAAGTGACCCGGTCACCTTAGCATATACGTATGTGTCCAAAAAGCAGGACGTGGAAACCGGAAACGACACCAGCGTTAGCGTTCAAACCTGATAAAGGAAGCTAAGAGGCAGAAAACTCAGAACCCAAGAGAGGACTCAGCCAGAGAAGCAGATCACCTAAGCCAGGCTGGAAGGCACGAGACCGCACGAGACCGCACGAGACCGCTGTCTGGGGACAGACTGGCGAACTATTGAATGATCAAATAACAGAATACAGTAATACCCCTCTGTGCACTACAGAGTTCAGCGCTGATTCGATATAGCGCTCTTTTTCAAATATTTTTCGTAATAAATTCAGTAACGTTGAGTTTCCGAAATAACTAATGATAAAAACTCAGCATTATGGACAGTCTACGAAATAACTGTACACTTTCGTTAATATGCCATGTGTATAGAAGACAGAAGATAATGTACCATGTACCAATATACACAGGCACCTAGTTCCTTATCTTTCTCCCAATGTTCATCCTCCGGACGACGAAATGTATGCTATGCAATAAAAATATGTCACATATTTTTCAACAAGTTTTTCGAGTCATCCTTTTTGATTGTCCAAGTTCACGATTTTTCTCTTGAGGACGAAGGCACTATATAACAATATAACCAATAAACTTACAGTTGAATATTTATATGCTGACTTTTGCAAGTATTTTACTTTTCGAAGAGCAATCTTGTCAGTGGGATTCTTTATTAAGTATCCTATGAATTTAAAACAAAATATCAACTTTCTTTTCCTATCAATCCCTCCGGCTTAAACAGAATGTTCCTGATTTATTATTCAACTTATGGCTTTATCAAGTTTCAATTCACGGGTGTAACATTCGGTTATTTTAGAGCGACCAGCCCTGTCAGTTTGATTGTCAAATCTTGTTTTTGAAGTTATTGGACATATTGATCTTTATTGAATTACAATCGCTCGTAACATTCTTATTGCTAACGTTATTGAAGCATGGATATCAAACCAGGCTTTTTATTGTACTTGCAACGATCGACATATGTCCACATTCAATTCACTTGGAAGAACTAGCTCGGATTTATTAACAGTGTCGCTTATGACGACGTTGGAAAAGAAGTCTCCTGGGCACATCCAGCCAGGTTTAGAAACATTAACAGTCGTATTATGAGAAATCTTCAGATGTGTTGTATAAAGGGAAACTGGTTATTGAATAATCAAATATCAGAATACAGTAATACCCCTCTGTGCACTACACAGTTCAGCGCTGATTCGATATAGCGCACTTTTTTCAAATATTTTTCGTAATAATTTAGTAACGTTGAGTTTCCGAAATAAGTAATGATAAGAAATCAGCATCATGGACAGTCTACGAAATAACTGTACACTTTCGTTAACTTGCCATGTGTATAGAAGATAGAAGATAATTTATCATGTACCAACATACACAGGCACCTAATAATATGTATGTTATTTTATAATAACCCCGTATACCGCTGTTTCATTTAGCGCTGCATTTTAAGGATCGCATCTAGACCACCTACCGAGGTAGTAATGTAAATCGGTAGCCTCCTCCGCTCAGAGTGGAGTCTCGGGCAAGAAATAAGAAACTCAACATAAATTAACCGCGATGCTAACAAATCGGTCAATGTATCTACTGACAATATACAGGGTTTTTTCTAAACTAGACATGGGAAGAACCGAGCAATTTGGTTAAGAGAACGAGGAGATTGAAGACTACGCACAAAGCCTTTCACCCCAGGGATGACACTCAAAAGGGAATAGAGGGGAAAGGGACTCCTCGACCTTGGGGATTTCGTTAAGACACAGGACAGAATAATGATATGGATCACATCAGTCAGAATATATAGCGAAACTGACAAAGATACAAACAGAGAAACCAAAGGATGAGAACAGATCAACAGTTTACACAACATGAATTGAAGATTAAATGAAATGGGCATGGTTGCAAAAACGATATTACTAAAGGTAAACTGAATCCTTATCAATAACAGCCTAGAGTATTACTAAGAAAGTTACAAGTGGCTATGGTCAATATATAGAGGGAACCCCTGCTATGGGTAAAATAGCTGAGTAGACTGGTCTCTCTAGTATTGGTAAGGCAACACGTTGAGAATGAAAACTCTGATTCTAAACCAAGAAGTGGAGCTCCCGTAAGATGTTTGGATGTCAACTTTGATGTTTTCCAGCAGCCCTGCAACCAAGCTAATGCCAAAGGTATCGCGATCCGCTTTCTATTGGACTACATCAGCGAGGCCGAGAGTTGGATTCTGTTGATGTAGGAGAACGTGGGGGTTTACTAACCACCATACGATC
>VCCN01001611.1:657389-669616 GCA_006491835.1 Architeuthis dux
TTTACAATTACCTTGATCGATTCTGAACAAGGGTTTAGAAGGACAGAACAAAACTTACTTTTTTCATTTCACAATTTAATTAGAAAAATACATTTTGCGTAAAGTTCCTGTTTTATTTGTCATACCCAAGCGATTAGAACTGTGTCGTGTTTTAGGCAGGCATGCCCCTGCATTGAATGTGTGCATAATATAATTTTCCGACTCTTATTTCTCCCCATTTGTCCCTTTGCTAAAGTATGCCAAGTAAATATCAAGAGAAAAGATAGAAAATCGAAGGGAAATGTAAAAAAACAAAGAACAAATAATAAATATAAGTTAAGTAGATATATACTGGTGTTTGTAAGTGGCCAAGTGAAATTCTTCTTCCAAGACATGGAACTTAAATGATTTAACACAACCAATTGCATACACCAAGCATCGCTCAGCTAGTTTCCAAAATATTTCCTGTCAGATTCCACCTCTGGTGCATTTGATACAAATACCATACGGAGTGCATTGGAGCTAGGAAGGTTGGGTTCGTCCTGGAAGATGTATTTCATGAGGTAGCAAATGACCTGCTCATACTCAAACATAGTTGTTTGAAACTAAAACTTGAACAGCCAGTTTCAATATTCACAACACAAAAAACGAAAACTGACATATTCCGGCTTGTTTTCGCTGTAAAAGAACAAATTAAGAATCGCGGATGAAGCCGAATGCCGTATTAGGGAGCAGACATGTTTTAATACGACATTCGGTTTCATCCCCTTATCCAAATTGTATCCCCTCACCCCCATAAAACTGATACGAAACACTCACCTACATTATTGTCATAAACCTTCAATATGGATAAACAACATTTGCTAAAGTCTTATTTCTTACATTGTCTTATTTCTTTTGTATTTGTGCACCTTTTTTATTATCGAGTGAGCGAGGGTGTAAAACTAATGTATAATCTTGATCCTCGTCCCTACATTGAGCCTAGAGAGCGTTTACTGTCTGTTGCGTTTTACAGACACTAAAATACTTTTTACAGACACTAAAATATCTTTTGTGCATCCGTAGTCGATTTCGACCATGGTGAAAAGTTATGAGGACATGAAACAATGACCTAAATTATTGTATTAAAACAGTGGTTAAAATTCATTTTAGTTAATCTAGACACGATTATTAGCCAGTAATATTTCGTGATGTTAATCCACTAGGGCAGTGCCCGTTCCAAAGATGCATGTTCTGAAGGAGCCGGACTTCATGGTGTGTAGAGCAGACTGCAATAATTGTCATGTAAAACAATTTCCCGTCCGTCGTATGAAACTACGAAGTATTTCGATTACTCCTGGAATAGTATCCGTTCTTATTCTGATTGACAACGACTTTCTTTCAGAATATTAAACGTGTTCTCTGAATAAACAGTGTTGCCAACTTTATTTTCGATTTACATCTACATTTGAGTAAAAATCATCTAGAAACATTTACATTCCCTATATAGGAAATATATGACATATTATTAATATATTGAATGCGGCTTTAATTTTCAACATTTACTCTATTAAAATATTGCTTATTTTATTAATGATAGTACTTATTTATCTAGATGCAACCAAAAACATAGATTTATATGAAAAACATCTAAATTGGCAACACATGAAATAACGTTCACTGCAGCAGTCGAAGGATCATTAAATGAATACGGTTTTAAAGATTTTTAACCGTTTTCTTTTTAAGAAAATGGGGGAAGCCTGTTTTTTTCTTCTGTAGCCTATGATATCCGTTGTGTTGTGTTATATTTGAATGAATATTTTTGTAAAATTCAGTTTAGTTGGTTTAAGTGTGCATAGACTTGCAACGGACATCAGAATCATATAGAAAAGTATAGGTCTTGATCAATACTCAGGCTCATTCAATTCGCGTCGCTCGCTCGCTTGGTTTAAATGAAATAAACAAATAAATAAACAATACTAGATAAAATCAGCTAATCAAGTGATGAACTAAGAAAAAACAATGTACGTTAAAAATAAGCAGACATATACAAAGAATAAAGAAATATTAAGACAATTACCGAGAAAAAATAGAAAGAAAAAATACAAAAGTGCGTTGATGGGGGGTTGGGTATAGAGAATAAGGTGAACATCCTACGAAAGAACAAAAGATGAAGAGCGAGTAAAATAATACAAACAAGATTAATAAAGATTATAAAAATAAGAACGAATACAAGAATAAGAAAGAATTCAATAATAAGAACGAACGAATATATTGTAAATACTGAAAGGAAAAGAGATAACTGATAAAGGAAAGATGGCCAAAACGATACAAATATGAACATCAGGAGAGAGATAAACAACAATAAACGATGGGCAAGTGTAAAGATAACAAAATAGAAGAAAACAACAATCAATCAAGAAGAACCACATGAACATAAACATGATGCACATATGTGTGCTTGTATCCTCTGTTTAATTTTTCTGTTGTGAAATTGTCGTATTTATTCTGGAGATTATGTACTGTTTTTGTTTGTAGTCTATTGGGATGTACCAGCGAGTTCTAGTTGTTTATAGTTCTTTGAGAGCAGAACCGTGATGATGGTATGTCACTCTGAATCGTTAGAGCTTTGGGTGTTTGGAGGTACTTCCTCTATAACGGGTTGCTGCAAAACAAATGCCCAACGTCAAAATCAGTCAAGCGAACTGTTAAGAAGAAAATGTTAAAACATTTTCAAATAAATCTGCCTAGTCACGATATAGAAAGAATAAAAACTATACATTTTAAAAAATAACGGATTAATCGAAATAATCGATCCAAAATGATGAAACAGTTTTTTTAATTTTGAGTCAAACATTTTTTCTCCCAGAACAAAAGCCAAAATCAAATAAAATTTAAAAGTTGCCAAGAACAAACATATTTTACTTAAGCTCGGTTCGAGCAGTTTTTTTCCCTAAAAAAGGTAAACATAATTATTTTCTCGAGGGATTCATCTTTAAAATGTGTAAACATCAATGAAAGCACCAATGTATAAATTTAAAAGAATCATCAAATTAATAACGCCCCCCCCCCCACACACACACACACTTATTAATTTGATGATTTTTTGTTGTTTGGGTTGTAATCATATGAAAGAAAAATGATTATTCTCCGAAATTTGGAATGAAAAATTATTTTAAAAGAATTCGTCCTTTAATAAATAATTACCGAAATGTTTATTAAAATCTAATATGTTGATTTTTACAAGATTATTTTTAATCGAGGTATTTTATGTCATCGAATTCTTGATTTTTTTCTAAATGCAAATATCACGGCCATTTTTCTGTTTACATATAAACAACATTTCACGATGTAAATGTTATAGTGTTTAGTCACAAAATGTCAATAGTTTTTTTTCAAACTTTCTTTTTTATAATGACACGAAGATTGTGACGATAATTATTTTATACATGTTTTTTTTCTCGGACGTTGATTCTACGCTGAAGATTTTTGTTAATTGCTAAATTATAAGATAAATGATAATATAAACAAGAAAGAACGATATATGACCCATTTGAAGCAACACACTTTTTTCGACGATCCTCTATTGATAATAATATGCCACATCTCTAGAATTCTCTATATTTACTATAAAAAAGGTTTCAATAAAAGCACACATTGTGGCTTTGCTATTATGGAACCTTATATTATGGATATGAAATTCAAAATGTTGAAAAAAGGAAAACATGACCGGTGAACCAAGAGGATGCTGTAACACTTCTTATACCGATTCTCTAAGCTTAGACTCAGGCATAATAGCAATAGAAATACTTGGAGCAATCCGTTATACTAGAGGCAGAGTGTAATTAAAGAGAAATATATTTGGAAAGAAACATGGCGCGGATGAATGGCAGGAAGATAATAATGAAAGGAACGAATAGGAATTGGGAAAGTATTGAATAAGAAGGAACAGTTTTGAACAAATATAAAACTCTACATATTACTAACAATAATGATTACGAACTGAACATAAACAACACAACATATGATACAAAGATAGTGACTGAGTTTCAGCGGAACACATTCAGATTACGAATTAGTAAATTTGTAAATATGCCAATTTAAATTAATATCATAAGTATTAAATTCCATTAGGAATTGAAGTTAAGCCATTTTATATTACATTTTAACAAATGTTCTGTCCAACATTTCAATCTATTTGGAAACACAAATATAGTAGTGATTAACAATACACTCAATCATTAATATACTGTCCGTTGCTTTCGATAATCTCATTCCATCGATCAAAAACGTTGTTTTCCACACTACGCTTGTAAAATACTTTTGATTTTGACCTGCAATAAGAGACTAACTAAATTCCAACCCCATCTCTTAAAGTGAGATTTTGTCTATCACAATTTAGAAAAGGGGGTCCATAAAGAGTATTCAACGTTTCTCGCACACTTTATTCGTTAGGTAATGGAATCCTAGACGTATTAGTGGTTTAAACAACGCTAACTTTACATTTTAAATATCGTTGAAATTTGCTTAAATACCAAACACCATTCCGTTACAGAGGTAACATTCTGAAATGAACCAAACTTTTCTGAAGCGAGTATTTTTAAAAGTGTGCTGTTCTCTTACGTTGATGGTTTTCAGTAAATTTCTTCAAAATGTCTGTTGATGTTCCATCGCAATTGCAATTCATTTTCCTTTTTCAAATTAAAATATTTCGTTTTAGTTACAAACTAATAGTTTGAATGCAAGTGTAAAAGCAAATTAATTGTTTTAATGTAGATAAATGTATATTCTTCATCATGTAAACAGTTGTCAATAAGGCTCCAATTTCTACCTCTTTGTTTCTAATACAAATAGTTCAGACAATATGTGGTCCTTTTGTAATTGTTAGTCATTTCGTTCATAGATTATGATTTAGAGACAAGGAATGTGGAACTGGCCACGAGGAGTGGGGAAGAAGAGACGGATGAGGAGAGAGCTGAACGTCTCGTGAATGGGAGGAAAGGGACAACAAAGAGGATAGACAGACAGATCAGAAAAGGGCTGAATGTCTTTAGAATAATGGGGAAATGGCAATAAGGAGTAGAGAGAGGTGATGAAAGGGATGAACATCTCCAGAATGAGAGGAAAGCAAGACTGGTTGCAGCAGGTCCAAATTTCACTCCAACTTCTATTTCAACTGAAGATGCTTACTGCAACTTTTGTACTGTATATACAATAAATAAAATACATGTATTCTGTTGTATACATCTATGTATTTATTAGAATGAAATAGGCTCGTGTGTCTATGTATGATATATTTTCGTTGATATCTAAAACTTCTCAAATTAGCTCAGTCAGTAAGACAGCCTCCTAGCAATCACTTGATCCTAAGTACAAATCACGGTAGGGAATGTGAATTTTACGTATCGGTTTACACCCCTAATTTTGGTGAGGATTGTTCTTGTTCATGTTGTTATTGTTGTTCTTGTTGTTCTTATTAGAGTAGGTAAACAAAGTCAACTCCAGACTTTGAACTGGAGTTTGACATTATAAATATAAATTCAATGAATAGGAAGTGACTTTATATAGAGCGTAACGGCCGCCGAAGGCAGCCTACAAGCAAGTGATATATACAAATTAAAATATAATTTCTATTATTTTTAACTTGTTCCCAGCCAATTAAGATTTTGAAAAACATGTCTCTTTGAGGATATCCGCATCACGAAATTATGAATATTGAAGATTCCTCTGGAAGTTGCTATTGATTTGAGGAGTGCAATACGGTAATAAGAAAATATCAATTAAAATATTGTCAAAATACATTAATGACAAATATATTCTAACATCAATATCATTCATTTATCCTCCACATGTGAAATAATCAACCGGATTACATGTCAGCAGAAATCGTTATTTGGGTTTGAAAGTCATGTCCATAGAGATCCAAGAATAGCATTGGCTCTAGATTTATCCCGAAGCCAAACCGTTTTTCCTTTATCGTCTTTCAATCCAATTACAAGAATTGGGAATTAATCCTGAACTGAAGTCCCCCGGGAGCAACATTTTCAACCACGCTCCAAATACAAAAGGGTGCACTTTCCCTGCGAATTTGTATGCGTATCTTCGGGATAAATTAAGGTGATCTTCAATGCAATTTAACTTCCATGCAAATATGCAAAAGGAGAATAGTTCAGCTCAATAATACATCGGGCTATTCAATATTTTAAAAGTACATATTTTTTTCCCTTTATGATCATCATTATTAATCGTAATTTTACAAAAAAACAGGTCTGGTTAGTCACACACTAGAAACCGTCATACGATCAATGTCTTTTGGTAACATGTCGTGTTGGCGGTGATCAATTGAATAATAGGAAATCGGTGTGATCAATTGTTACGTTATAGTCAATATGCGAGCTTTAAAATCAAGTCTTAATTAGGTTGGTCATTTAGATAAGTATACTTTCCGATAAGTCATTTTAGTAAAATGGATGGCCTTGTTAAAATCTCCTCACGGCCAGAAAAAGGGAGACTTTTCTTCCTAGACCGCCGGTAGGTCATAGGTGAATATTCGGCTTTGGCCAGAAAGGAATTTGGGAGTTAGAATCTGTCTTAGAGGACGGACACACGAAAACACATTACTGAAATTGGCGTCAGAAGAGTCCGGGGAAAAATGTAGAAAAACTAACTCATGTTGCGTTTTCTTAGGTAAGCACTGTCAAAAATACATTAAGGATATCCAAAGGCGATAGAGAGATACGTAAATTAACGGAAGTGACCGCGAGTGGTCATATAAATGACACTTTGATCTAAAACATATGTTTGGAAGAGGAAAGAAAGAAATAATGAGTAGGGACGAAAACAAGGCTTAAATAGAACCGTGACTTTGAGAACAAAACAGTAGGAGAAGGTTTAGCGACGCGTGAGCCTCGCACGCGTGTTGTACCTAATTAGGCATGACCAAATAGTTTCCTTAGCCGTCTCTCTCTCTCTCTCTCTCTCTCTCTCTCTCTCTCTCTCTCTCTCTCTCTCTCTCTCTCTCTCTCTCTCTCTCCGTATACATTTAAGCACGTTTTCCACCCTCGGTGGAGGAAAGAAAATGCTAAATGTTTTGAATGTATCGGTTCGGCTTACGGCGAGCAACCCAGGCTGTAAACAACAAGAAATAAAAGCAATTTGGACTTGTTAAACACGCTTTTCAACTGATCCTTCTTCTGTGCAAGCCCTGCATCTCCAACTATGCCTGCATGCTACTAACATGATTACGCAACAAAACGAATAAATTACTTCTCTCGTCTTTTGTTTGGCAGTGATCACTTCAGAAAAGAAGCGTGAATGCTGCCGGACACAAACTAAGGACCAGTTTAGCATAAAATGACATTGGGAATTGAACCCCCCGCCAAAATCTTAAAAAATAAATAAATCATGGTTTTTGTAGGCATACTGTTCAAATGTTCAGTCATCCAGCTCCATTGATGCGGCCTGTGCGCGTGATACATACATACATAGCCAACCAGTCCAACATGAAAACTGAAGAAACATGTTGTCAGTGTTGGTGACAGTTTAGTTGATGGTTTCTAATTGCATTTCAAGTTGTCGTAGCATTTACTATAAAGATGATTCTGATAGTGATCACGATTGTCCATTCAAAGTGCCTCTTTTGAACTTAGCAGTATTGTACAACCCCTTAAATTAGTGATGAAGATAAGGCGGGGAAAATAATAAATTGTGAAAGAAATAATCGCAACAGCATTATGACAATTAAAACAACAAATTATACTTTAAAAGATAGAGTAATCCTTCATTAGTACAAATTTGATTGGAGGTCACAAGCAATGAATGTTTTTTTTATATTTTACTCAACAATTCAGTACAAATAAACATATGTATGTACAATCGCTTTTCGCTTATACCCTCATCGAGGGTGTCGCCGAGTTAGGTACACATGGGTATTTGTTAATAATACCCACTTCCGAAGTTTCGTTCCGCTTCCGTATTGGTACTCTCCAATGGTCACCCATCACCAGGCTCGACATCGCTTAATTTCGGTCATCTTACGAGAACCGGTGTATGCAATGTAAAGACACCAGTTGCATATTGTAAGAAGCTATACCAGCGGAACATATGGTGAGCTTAAGATAATATAGTTATTACAACCCTGCTAGGGAGATGGAATCAGTGTTGCCAACTCAAAAGTATTTTCGCCAAAAAGCGCTAAAAAGCGCTAAACAACGCTAAATATTTTTAAATTGCAACAATGGCCAAACACCACAAAAAAACGCTAAAAAGGTAAAAGAATAACCAGAAAACGGCCAAAAACGGCCAAAATGTTTAAGGCTAATTTAGTGCTTTTTGCAATGCCAACACAAGAAACGCGCTAAATTGGCAACACTGGATGGAATATGAGAGAAAATGCTTTCATAATCACTGGTTAATGTGGAAGGTCTCGAAGAACTGTATGAAGAGATTGGAAGAATGTGTTCCTCAATCCTAGTCCTTGTACTGATTGTTCAGCCGAGAGGCATTCGGTACCAATTTTAAAGTATTTGATATGACTCAGTAGTGTATTGAACCACGGTCTACCAACCCGGAGGTTAACACACTACCACTGGGCCACGGTTATCGTTACAAGTAAACATAGGTCAGTAAATAGTGTATGCAAGAGCTGACATGGGTTTTTATTTGAAGCCTTTTGGCTATTCAATTTACCAATTCCAAGATCAAATACATTAATATTTGGAAAACAGATTGTAATTATAGATGTTAGTTGTTTTTTGGGTTTTTTTTAATTCAATAAATGTTAGCATATCATTATTATCATGGCTTATCTTTGCGAACAAAGCTTTAGGAAAATGTTATACGGCAGGTCGTCTGGTGGCCAGCGAGTTCCACGTCAGAGAGGCAGTCTTTTCCCCGTAGCAGTTGCAGGAGAATGTCTGGAAATTGGTTTTACGGCACCAGCTCTTCATTTCTCCTCTTGCTCTGCGGTTTACTTTGGAAATAGAGTGTGCCTGGTAGAACCTGGGGCGTAATGTTTCGCTATAGTCATCCTCTGCTGTCCAATGGCGATAAATTAAGGTCTTTTTTAACGAGTCCTATATCTCCTCTGCGACTTCCCCAACCTTTAATATTACACATAAACTAATACGAGCAGCAGAGTGGAGTGAGATAATCAGAATTCAAGTCCTGGGTGGGAATTATGATCCCTTCACACTAATGCTCTTTAAGAAAAAGCCATAATTACACTTCTCCCGGCGTTCTGTGTTATTGCCAAAATTTCTTTACAAAACGGAGGAATTATTACAAATATACTTGCTTGGCTCAATATTTTCGGACGGTTTATTTATTATACAAACTGCTTATAGGCAGCGTGCCTAATATGAAATCAAGCATTTGATTAATGGCATGTTAGCTATATTCTTTGTTAGAAAGCAAATTTGTAATAAACTTGTTCAGCACGCTTCTCATATAGGCGGAAATGAACAAAATAGTAATATTATTATCATTACTGAAATAACATAAAACTACTGTATCTATTGAGATAACTACTACAAGGAATATGAACAGCAGCAGAACCGATCTTGCTTCCAGCAATAATAAGAATCACGGTAATAACAAAATGACCGCCACCAAAATTAATAAATTCTGTCATCTCAATGAAATCTATAATGATACCAATCATCTTAAGAGCCATTAGATTGTCAATTTCAAATTCGCTAAAGATGCGAGAAGGGAGACAATTAATTTTCCAAGTTAAACAGCATCAACAAACTGACAAACCACAAACATATACAAGTGCTGTGCGTAAAAGGATGGATTAGCAGTAAAAGGTTTAAAATGAATGCGTTACAAAATTCGCTGCGGAAGTGGAGCACATGATAGAAGGTAATAGCAAATAGGGGGTATTCATGCAGGAACTTCAGAAATGGAGATGGAGATGGAGAGAGACGAATAAATCAGAAAGAATGAGAACCGGAAGAAAAAGTAATGATGGAAAAAGGAATAAAAAGCTAAAGAAACATAGTAAAGATAAAGAAAATAAATGTTATGGAAGGAAGTGAATAAATAATGTACAAACGACAATTTTAAAAACATGGTACGATTACAATCTGCCTTCTGCCTCAGGATTTCAGAAATAATATGTAAGTTTTAAAACTAGAAAAGAAAAAATGTTCTCATTCATACTATCACAAGATAAGTGTTTGTGGACATCTGTTGAGTGGATAATATAACAGCAAGACTAGCAAATTGTTCAGCATCTGCCACAGTATTCTTGCCAACCTCAACAATCCTGTGGTTTTAATAATTTTTCTTTGGATATATTATTCTTCCAGTCTCTCCATAATGTTCTTCGTGACCTTTCACATTAACCAACGATTAGGAACGCATGTCTTCTTATATTCCATCTCCGTGCAAGGTTTTGATACGTATATTATTTTAAGTTCACCATATGTTCCGCTGGTATAGCTACTTACAATATGCAACTGGACTTATGTAGCTTATCTATAACAATACATCTGGCATCCAGGCCTGCATATGGTGGTTTGTTTGAATGTTAAATTCCAAGACGATCCTAAATGTCCCTATTATCCCGAACAACGTCTGAATTGTACTAAACAAAATATTTGCTTGTATAGTCAAGTATGAGTACCAGTCACGGACACTGCTGGCAGAGACAGCAAGAAGAATTGTGTTATTCGAAACGAAATGCCCGAGAAAATTGCTTCACATTTCTTACTTGGATTACAAGATCAGAGAATACACGAGGAGCAAGGTCGATCGCCTTTGGGGCCTCCGGAAATCTCTTTTCTACAAGTGATGCTATGGAAGCTGACGTGGTTCGATCTCGCCACGCGGCACAACAGCCTATGCAAACCATCATGGAAAGCAACGTCGAGGGAAGATAAAGGCGGAGACGACAACGGTCTGGCCCGAGAACATGAAATGACCATGCAAGCTGCAGGCTGACTGGCGTGTAGAAGGACTTCAGTTTTTTTTCTCCTCAGTTTAACCCGGCGACGGTAACGGTCTCGGCCATGAAATGTGTATTCGAAAACAAGTCGTTTTCATTGTCCCACTGAATCGTTCTCGCCATGCAGACATATGTATTCTGTACTCTTTTAAGCCAGCTTATGAAGTGGTTTTCCATCTCGTCCTTCTCTCCACATAGATAAAATATAACAAAAATAGAGAATATCGCCTTTTACGTAATTAGCAGTGATGTTCTAGTTTTGGGTTGCTATTACCAGTAAATCCAGTTTTATTTCTTTTCATGTGTCCTCTGCTCATTCATGTCCAGTTAATGCCATCAACAACTGTTTTCATTCAATTTGCTATATCTGTTATCATTATCAATATCGTAACCATCATTATAATCGATTTCATTAACATATTCATTTTTCAAATGTTGTTATAATCTTATTTTAGCAGCTGCTTTTATAAAAAATAACGAGACTCTGTTAATGGATCTGCAGATGTATGATATTTATACTATTCTCATAGATATTCGAAATGAAAAGAAAACAAAATCCTATTCAACATTGAAACGAGCTCCAGGTAAGACCGCCTTTTCAGCAATGCTGTTTTCCCCAACTTCTTATCTATAGGCTCTGAAATATTGAACAGATCGAATCAAATAAATCCTGATTGGGAAAGACGAACGGTTATAATCTTATTCAGCCTGTGGCTTTTTGTTTCGATTATTGACCTTCTGTCAGAGTTTCGATTTTTATTTTTCCCCATGTTTTACTGTTTTTTATCCTAAGGTTTACAATTTCTTTCGAAGACTGACAAGAAAATGGCCGACGGTATATTGCTGAGGATATTGACTTGGAGAGAGATAATCTACTTTGGGTTGGCATCTAAAAGAAACAGGTTTCTGTCAATTCCTTCTGTATTTTTCAAGATCCAAGCTGCAGTGTTATTTTATAATAGAACATGTTTTGCTTTATTCAGTGACCGATACAATCTTTAGTATTGACAATATTTCACTTCATCCTCATGAGGAATAATAACGTTGTATGTATTTAATATGTTTGATACGATGTCCTGCAGTTACATTTTATAAGTGTTATTGCTCTTTGTAACTCAATGTACGACAAAATGCCGAACACATGATAGGGCTTTATATCTAGTCGTGTAACATCCTAAACATGCGCATAAACATTTTAAAAAAAAACGGGATAGAACGACTGTTTAATTGTTCTACTATCTCCAATAAAACCACCGAGGTGGTGATAATAAATGTAATTATAATTATCATATTCTGTCGGATATATAATTATCCATCA
>VCCN01001611.1:691300-705747 GCA_006491835.1 Architeuthis dux
TGTGTGTTCTATACATACTACTGTCCGATATACATGTTTAAATCGCATAGTGTACCAGTTAAAACATTACATTTTAAATATACTCACATATATTCCATATCATATACATTCTGTTATCCTCCTTCATTTCCTTTTTGTCAACAACGTTTTAGACACAAAAAAAACATTATATATATATTAATATTATTTCATAGTTACCCTTATCCATCAAGTGACATTCAATAATGATTGTAACGGAACTGGCTTCATTTGACGGATATATTGCCCGGCGATGCTGAGGCTTTAGACGATAAACTGATCGATATCTGTTAGAATAATTAATTTCTGATTAGAAATAGGACTGAAATTACTATGAGATTATAAAAAAACTTAATTGCAGTTTTTATATGATAACTGTAGACTATTTTCTTATACTTTAATATATTCAAGAAATCAGCAATTTAATTAGTCTTTGTATATTTCTCACATCACCTGATCAATATCACCAGTTCAATTTGCGGATGGAATAACAGTTAACTATAGAAGGTCGGATGTTACCACTGTGTGACTGCTGGACTAAATCCTGTTGGCTTAAAAAATGAATATATAAATACATAAATAAATGCATACTAATATTCGAGCCTTCTGTTTTTTTATTTATTTATCCATGTCTCTTTCATGCTGAATCTACTAGGGCTATTGACCTAATATTTGATATGTATATTTGAAAATCATTAACTTCTGACATAGACTACGTGAGGTTGACCTCGGAGACCATTCAAGTTCACCAAAGGTCATTTCTAATCAATATCCGGTTTTAAACATTGGAAACAAAAACATTTTATATCAGAATGTTGCCCAGTCAATATATTTACGACCAGCACAACTATTTCTAACAATAAAACGTCATTCCATCACGTATTGACGGAAAATCGTCAATAAAACAGTGGAAAAGTAGTAGTAAGACACAGCAGTTGTCAGATTATATCCGACCCTTCCTTTGCCCTTTTCAAACGTACCAGCCGAATAAATCATGTCCTTTGAAAAAATTGAAAGCAATTAGAGCCGGAGCTCCAATTTCGTTGGTTTCTATTTCACGGACTTAATTATTCGCGAATGTATCATCAATAATTAAATGGGATTTTATTTGAGTATGCCACATGTATGCTAAATGTACTGTAATGTACGTAGCGTATCCAAGAGAGTGCAGGAGAGTAATACATTTTCTGTTCAGTGTTAATCGCGAAATTGAAATTTCTCAAGCGGTTTGCACACTGAAACTCCGCCAAATCGGAGGGACGACTGTATTTTATCATTTTGTTTATTTGATGGATAATTGTAAACCGTTATCATTCATTGATGGCTACTATTTACCTTCATCTTAATTTTATAGTTGTTTTTTTCTAGGTTAACATTCTTAAAGTAAAAGCTGAAAACCATATTAAAAGTGTTTTCCGAAGCAAATGTTGCTGTGTTCAGTCATTAAGAACTCCGTTATCTTTGAAAAACATTTAGGTTGGGAGTGTCTATTAACGATATAGATGTAATGCTAACTGGTCCCTTACTTTCCCTCCGTATTACGACCAACCGAAATCATTTTTTCAAAACACGAAAATATATCTGAACATAATTAAAAATGAAAGTTTTCCTTAAAAACATTCTTCACATTCAAGTAATCGAGTTACATCAAAGCCGTCATATTGTACGACGGATGCTTGTGCGACGGACGGGAAGTAAGGGTCAAGTTCAGAATTATAGTTACATCGTAAGCAGACACACACACACAATCCTTTTCAAAAGTGTCACTTCTCCATGCGTCACGATGGTCTTATTAATTAAATGCACAAACGATTTTTGTCCAGACATATATATGTTTAAATATGGTTTTAGTCGGTTACTGGTCAAACGAATCATCACGGCTTTAATCACTACTTAACCCAGGCCATCAATCTACACCATTGAGTAAACAGCGCCGATCAAAGTAAAGACTAACTTCTCGGCTTAGATAATATTTTTTCCATTTGTTGTTTTTTGTAAACAGAAATATATTAAAGAACATACTTTACACTGTTTGGTCAAATTTGAAATTATTTCCACCGGGCAACGCTGGGTATCCTTGCTAGTAAATAAATAGATAAACCCCAGCTGATATGAAGTAACGGCTTGTAATCGCATCAGCACATTTTCTGCCCGGCCATACGGAAGATACTTTGAAGTAAACCTGGGTGCATTTCGATTTTTGAATTAGAAGGTCATTCAGTTCTGCCCAGCAAGATAGTTTCAGTGGATC
This sequence comes from Architeuthis dux, assembly GCA_006491835.1. NCBI lineage: Eukaryota > Metazoa > Mollusca > Cephalopoda > Oegopsida > Architeuthidae > Architeuthis > Architeuthis dux. Next base: position 693,570 of record VCCN01001611.1, read on the forward strand.
GATGAGAACATTCTTTTTTCAGGAATTACCATTTTGTTTTTTCTCCACTGGGTTCCGATATTATTAATACTTTGCTATCTTCACTATTTCTCATGTAAACAACTCTTTCAGATACACAAATGCATAATACACACAAGGCTGTACATCCTTTTTTAATAGTAGGGAGGAATAATTTAAAAACCAAAACACACGCACACACACACACACGTGTACACGAAAGAAAACCTTATAAATTAACATACGAATCGTAAGCATTTTCTAAGCTTACTCTAGCACGAGACCAATAGAGTGGGGCACCCAGTGAGGATCACATTTTTGTGAATGGTCCGTACAACTAACCGCTAACCGTCGCTTTATGACAGGAACTGTCAGCGTGTACGTAGGTGAAACAATTTCCGTAGCCAAATGATGAACAGAGCATTTTCAATATTCATGCTTTATCAGATGAAGTATTCTAACCCAGTATTGTTTTTTGCCTTCATCTTAATTTTTAGTTGTTTAGCTGAACTTCGACCGATACTCTACGTGCTCTCCACTCACTGCTGTGCAGTGACGCTCTGAATTGAGTTGTGATAAACATAACTAATAAGTTAAATGAAAACAAACTAGTCAAACTTAATGCAATAAAGGGTTACGATACTTCATTTAAAAATAAATAAAATATCAAATTATTTTAATAATTCTACTAGTATTAAACAAGAAACATGGCGCCGATAATCAGAGGGGCAAAAGGAGTGGGTTTAAAAGGTAAGATATACTTTCTGCTAGCCATGGAAGCTTCTTTGTCTGAGTATTTAAAGCAGCTGAGCGTAAACCAGGTTTACCCCTGGCAAGATGGACTGGAGTTCGAATCTCAGACGAAGTCTTCTGACCCACGCTGTATTCTCACTGGCGTAGAGTTACGAGTTGAGTACAAAAAACACCGAAACATTAAGATGAATGTAAGAAAGCATTGATTTTCAACATGAACTTCTTCCCTGTCAATTCACGTACGCCAAAGATTCAGCTAGAAACTACATCTCAGGCTACGGACATGTTATTCAGCCCTCATGGGTAACTATTAATGCGTCTGTCTGTCTGTCTATCTATAGCACTGTATGTATGTATTTGTGTTCAAGCATATAACTAGAAAATTACAAACACATGTATTCAATAAAGTTGGTTTCAATTCCGTTAAGAAGACAACTGAACATCCAACAATAAAGAAATAAACACCTTCCCCAGCATATGTCTTCCTGTGCAACACAACCAGGTGGGCGGAGGCGACGCGAGCCTCAAAACGGCTTGAGTGCGCAGAGTGCGAAAATAATAAAAACTTAAATACGGTTAAACACCCTCCGACGCTTCTGAAAATCCCAATAATACTCACGTGACACCGGAGAGGTCGCAACACGTTGCGCGTGGAGCTCCGCTCTACAATACTTCATCTGACAAAAATAAATAACAAAACAATTACTTTCAACTTAAGGGGAAGGGTTGTAAACTCCAGAATCGGCCCGGTTCTCTACAGTCAGCTACCACTGCTGCTGATGATGCTGCTGATGCTGGCGCCAATGCCAGTTCATCCCTTCAGCCCCCACCTTCATACAACCGTCAGCCAACGTTGCTGCTGCTGATGATGTCAGTTCATATCCCAGTGCTAACTGAAGTCATTATAGCACCGCTGCCCCTACCACATGGCTGCTGATGTTCACTCACCTATATACCTGGTTGCTAATTTTCACTGTCTCCGCCTAATCCCCATCAGTCCTCTCTCAGTAAACGCGCGCATGAATCATACAAACATACAAACTCACAGACAACCAATTCTGTATATATATGGATATACTTATTCATAGGTAAGCATGAATGAGTATCTGTCTGCATGTCCGTCTATCTCTCTCTATATATATATATATATCAATCTCACTGCATGTTTGTATTTGTGTTCAGGCAGATAACCACACACACACCAACGCAAACACAGACACATATACACACATATAAATATATAGTTACATATATATGCATACACGTATACGTACTCTAACTACCATATGTGTATACATATACACCGATGACAATCTAGTAGTACTTTGATTATCCTCTCACAAAAAAAAATGGAAAATACGTTAGTTTCAAAAGGATTGTGCAAAAACTATTTCCAGGTTTGAGGGTAATAGAAAACATTCTAAATCTAGACACGATTCTGGATACGATAAATGAACATTATCATCTACCTTTCAAGCATTTCTTTTTTTAAAAGCAGCTCGTTTTGTTTTTTTTTGTTCATCGAATCAGGAGTTCGTGTCCCATATTACCGAGTTCGAGCAAATAATCATGGAGAAACAATCAGATACAAAAGCACGCGTAGGGTTCAATAAGGAGGAATTTGCATGCATGGCTCACCATTGTATACATGAGGTGTACACATTAGAAAGAGATTACTTCTTACGTTGATGTAGAAATGTGATTAAAATGTCTACAAGCCAAGGTCTATGACCCACGTTATAAACAAATGCCCACATATACATACAAAAAAATCATTATGGAAAGCTTTAAAAACACTGAACAAGAATATTTTAACATGAAATGGACGAAAGCATATTAATGTCGTAGCACAATATAGCTATGTTTAGTGGCATGTACATGTAATTAAACTTTGTAAAAATAAGCTTGTTCAATTCTGCCACTGCATTAATGTCTGTTCGTCAATTCTATCTTAAAATATTATTATTCAATTTTCAAAACATGTAGGTGCGCATTTCTTCTTACTAGTTTATATATGTGTGAGTGTGTATTTGTGTGTATATGTGTGCGTATGTGTACGTTTGTTTATGCAAATATATGAAGTTTCGTGAATCTGCTTTTCTACATATTCACTTATGTTGATTGATGTAATTTGAACAAAAATTTGCAATATATGTATATCTGAACAGGAAAGCGCTATGTACACCTTAATATTATATTAAATGAAATACAATTTGCGTTATAGATTATTTCCTCGGCATAATCCAATTGTATCTCCTTGTCCATCGATGCGTATTATGTTCTTCGACTTTTAAGCATATATGCATTTTCATGAAAAAATCTTTCGATTGTCCTAAATTCTCATGTATATCTCATTATGTGTTTTCTTTTGTTTGTTTTGCACTACTATTTCAGATTCATGTTCAATGAAAACCTAATTAAATTGGCTTTTCGTATAGTTATTATTTTTCAATCATGATAGTTTATTTTTGTTTATTTTCTAATCAGGATTGCTGTACGTGGATAAAATGAGGTGAATATTCTAAGCTGTTTGCGAATGCAGAGTGAAAATAAGCAGTTTAATACATGAGAAGCTAAAATCATGTCTATGCAGGACATAGCTGTATAGATCTGTATTAAATATACTGAAAAACTCAAAAGAACAGAGTCCACATTTCTTGGCATTAATCTGAACTCAAACACCTAGTACTTGCACGGAAAACAAGCGTTCTACAGTTTCGATATATAGATAGATCGATAGATAGATAGATCATTTGAATTACATCATCATATTCGTATCATAATGTTGAATGAAAGTATATCAAATTAAATAAATTTGATTTGTTACGCTTACAAAATTAAAAAGAAAAAATATCCTTATACTGAACAATTATCGAGTTATCTAGTATGTATTGCTTCTGGCGAGTCCTTGGCTGGTTGGGTCCATATTTGTGTACTTCTTAGCGTCAGATATTGGATTCTATTTATGTTATGTTCGCTTATACAAACTTTATTTTCTCCGGTATAATATAGTATTAACAAGAACCATATATGTCCATATCTGTCCATGTGGTTGCCTCAATCACTAGCAACCTAGTGACGAATCCTTTAGCAAGGGACTCTCTTGGCAGTCGACTTTCTTCGGCAACCGGGGAGTGGGGAGAAGAGTGACGCACCCGATTGACCCGACGGTCTGACCTTGACTTCAAATCAATCTAACTAAAACGTTGCGAACCTTTTCCTACTCCATGAGAAAAGGAAAAGAGGAGAGAGAGGAGGAGGAGGAGAAACGACTAACCTTCGAAGAGAAACAATAGAGGAGGAACCGTGCGTGTTTCCCAAGAAGAGGAGAGGTAGAGAAAGAGGAAGATGAGGATAGTTCACCCGAAGGTCTGGGCCAAGTTTCAAATCAATCAACATTTGAGAATATTGATATTTAAAATATTAGGGACCGACAGAGAGACCGACCGAAAAGTGTCTTATACAGATGCGTAAAAGGATAAGTATAAAACCAATACCGTTAAAAGGCGAGAGTTCCTTAAATCATAATGTGACAGAGAGCAGCACATATTCCAATGTTCTTCGATTGCTTTCTGAAACAAATAATTTGCTTCCCTTTAGAAACCTTTTGTTTAAATGATTCTTCTTCTTTAGGCAGTAGTGTTACATCTGAGGGAATGCAAAGCGGATAAAATTAGATCTCCTTTCCCACAGGCTTTCAAGGTTTGATCGATTTTTTGGCCGGAGCAGCGCCCTTATCTTACAAACTACTTTTCCTGCAATAAAAACCCCGGGCATTTGCTGGAGAGCATCCAGGCACATCTGACGCTTGTCAAGTTTGTACATTACAGCTTTTATGTCAACCAATTCCTCTGTTTCGAAGCGCTAACTCTGTCAGGAAAGCGCATAGAGTGTTCCTAGATATAAGCACGCAACCATTCACCTTTTGTTCATCACTTACTCTTACAACTATTCCAATAATCTTTCCGCGAAAAGTAAAAAGAAAAGGACTTTAACAATACTGCCCGTCTCGAAGCTCTTAAACAATTCAGCAAGTGGGCAGGATACTAAATGATCTAGGACATTTAATGCCTTGTCGTTTCCTATCTTAATCATTCTCAAGACTAGCAGAACATCCGGTAAGACATTGGTTTTAGAACGTCAAACACAAAGCGACGCGCAGATGCTTAGATGAAATGCATAAACCAGTCACACAAGTTAAGGTAAAACAAGTGCACAACACGTCAGGGAAATCTGTCCCCGTGAAAGAAGCAGCAATAGTCGTTTAAATATTTGCAAATGTAGCTCAAATGTTAGTTCAGAGGAACACATCAGTCATGCTAGATCGGTTGGTTGGTTGGTTGGTTGTACTCATTGCTGTAATTATTGTAATATTCAAAGATCTTTCAACAGAATCCAGTATTCCGATCTACAAAGATGCGTGCTGTATATATAAAATAATTTCGTTGACACGTATAGAAACTACATGTGTAACATAATTGATTGTTGCTCGGATCTCTGAATTCTTCTAAGCCAAGTGGCGGAAAAAGCAAAAGAAGAAAATGAGATCATGAAAAGAATGCTGTTCAGGTTTTTCTGGATTTGACACAGAAGTGGAAATCTGGCGGCTGATCGTAACGATTGAAACAACAAAGATGCGGATAATAGTCAGTATAACTAGTAGAATCATGGTTCCTCACTGAAATTCAAGTATTAATAGTAAACATAGCTTCAGGTTTGTATAATTTGTGCAATACGATCAATATTTGATGTTGTTAAATATAACCAGTAATCTACTTGTTCAATATACCGTAATGTATTCAGAATAAGTTATCAAACTGAAGATCAATTGCAAATCCAAGATGCTCAGACTGTATCAACTGATAGGTTTATTACACACCGAGTTTATTAAAAAAACTGCAAAATGATTAAGACCTGAGGAGTACTTTGAGTTTTTAATGGGAACTCATTTTACATTGTTTTCCATGGTTGATATGCTATCGTTGTGTCATGCGTCCTAAAACGTAGAAATCTTCAGCTAATTATACTTTATATTTAAGCTATACGATATGTGTATCAGAAACGGTTATGTCCTGATAACATTTCTTCATCATCATATTCATAACATTACCAAACAATCAATAAGAGCCATTGGGGCGGAGTATCTTATGTTGTGTTTCTGGAATTGCCTCGCAGCTGCAACAGTAGTATACATTCAATTGGCGCCAGTGGTTGAAGTTCGATCACAGTCAGATACCACGATTTCCGTCGTTTATTTTCAAGGCATGCATTGCCACTTGAATAATTAATGCAACGCTATCTTCCAACTCCGAAGTCCCCTTATCCATTCGACATTGTGTCGTACTAAGCTAAGGTTGTTAAATAGGTATATGGCAGATTACAACACGGGTGGTTACATGTGGGATGTAGTTTCTTGAATAGTAAAACGACGCCGTGAATATCTCCTCGAAAGATGTCCCATGTGAAGCAATAACATTTTTATAACCATCCGCTAATGATAACATGCCATCGCAATAATATTCTTTAGGGTCATTTGTCACAAATTCAGTAAAAGTACGAATTATGGCTTCCCTAACATTGAAGCTTTTATTTCGGATATGAAGTTCAAAATGCTTGAAAGGATTATTATCAGGCGAATATAGAAGATGCTGCTTCATATCACAATTCTCTAAGCTTAGACACAAGTATTTGTCCATTGCTGTACATAGTTTGCCGTAATTAGGAAAAGGTTGGCTCTATTTCTAGGTTTATTATTTGCATATTTGCAGACTTAAACATGTTGAACCAACTCTGAACATTGTGCACTTTAGTACCATTCAATCCTAATGCTTTGTTGAGGTTATCAGCAGTTTGGGCATAATTATGAAAATGAGTATATCTTCTTTGGTAGCCACCATTGCTGTTACAGACTGAAAAACCTCCAATAATAATGAATTCTAACTCTAACTTTACATTTTATCAGCATTGGTAATGCAATTACATTGGTGGGTCTTTCACTTTTAACATTATTATCTCTATAATGTTAAAAAAACAAACACCCTAACATGTTTGTGTTAAAGTGACTTACATTTAAGACTTTCGCTGAGACCAAAATATTTAGTTAGGATTTAGATTGACTCTTGCCTTGGTACTTTGAACCGTATAGACTGTTCGTGTTGACTGAAAGAGAAGTGACCTTTATTTGCTTCGTCTGGCATTTTTGCGAGATGATCGAAAAGTCAGAGTTCATTTGACAAAGATTTCAGTAGATTGTTTTGTTATCTGTCTGTAGGTTTTTGATCGGTAATACTAGGGAAGACGATAGAAAAGAGATTTAAAAAAACCCAAAACAGCGCTGGTCATTGTGAAACGTCATTTAGTCCGGCATTTGATACAAATACACTAAAGTAAATAAATAGTATAAATCTCTTAATTGCATTAAATTACATATCAGTATACGAGATGGTATCGGTTGCTAAACCACTTGCAAAGAGATTGGAACAATTGAAATAGAACCGACTGATGCAATTCGCTCAATGGTGCAGTTTGTAGGAATACTGAAGTGAATGTTGCATAGTTGATATCACTTTATCCCCATGCTCACTTGATACATCTAGTTAAAGGATACATATAATAATCAACGTCATAATGATGTAAAATGATAAATCGAGTTATCACGCTCGGATACCAGAAACAATGACGTACTAAGTTATAATCATTGCAAAAAAAGGTTGCTCTTCCAAATCGTCTGAATTCTTTTTCGGTAAAATGTGTTTAGAAATCGAAAGGAATTTAAAGACTATACAGATCATAGTTATTTTATAGATGATGAGGATGCTCAGACAAGAAAGAGAGGACTACCGACAATCTATGGGAATGGCAATTATAATAAGAATTGATATGGAATATAGCTATTGCAGAAGAAATAAGCTCTTGTGACGAATGAAAAATGAAAACAGCCCTAGAATATAAATTCACCGATGTAATTCATTCAATAAATTGCTAAGCATAATTGCATTGAACAAGGAAAGTAGAGTCAATGTGTTTTTACACTGAGAGCATAGATTTACAGAGGTACAAGAGAGATAGATTGACATTAAAATACAAATAACACTCTGGAGTGGTTTACAACATTGAGAAATCTAGAGCAAACCTTATATCTACAGTTCTTTAGAGTAATGCAGTACTCAACTGATTAACACTCGAACATAGGGAGAAATGGTGGCAATACTAAACATTCAAACGATAAGGTGAGGTAGATTAGAGCACTCTGATGTCTTAGAGAGTCTCCATGTAAATTCCTCTCCAAATTCGTTCAGTTATAATATTAAACTCTCGATTAGCTTTAATGCAATTAATTTAACTAGCTGAAAACTCGCCCTACCGACGGGATCTTCAGCTATTTTCAGTGGAATTCCTGAGGTTATGGTACGGTGACATGTTATCAATATAGGATAGCATATGTTGGTGTTGTTTTAATGTTTTAATGGCATCCTTCATCGTACTGTTCAAAATACGAAATGTTCAAATATGTGAATTTAAAATGAATGTCTTTTGTGGGAATGCCAGAAGTATGCATAATGTTGTTTTATGTAAGGAGGCACAACATATTCTTATGTATAGAGAATATTATAAGTATCCTCAAATATTTTGCAGTATAGCTCTGATGTTTACATTGGTTAGCATTGTGTTGATTGAAGTCGTACGTATTTTCTATAATATTGAGAAGAGTATTTTAACATACCAACTTTTGTTCGGACAACCGGATCTCTTCTTCCCATCTTTGATGTTCACACAACTTTTAGGCGGATTCCTTGGCCTCGACAAGATATCAAAACTATTTTCTTTTTTTAAGAGGTACCTTAATTCTATACCTCTGGCTACAATGATTGGTTTGAATACTTCCAGGTCACATAGATAAACCGAATCAGAATGTTAGTATAGATACATAGATATATGGAAATCAGATCATTATTATCGGGAAGAGAGCGAATCCAAATCCCCACACAATTTTAATATCTTTTCAAAAACTAATATACGAAGCCCTGCTATTACTAATCATAGAACATTTGGTAGCCACAGCTCCAGCCGACCTTGAGATATGCTAACACAGACGGACAGACATACATTTGGTGAATAAATGTAATGTTAATTACGCGAAGGCAGCCGAAACTTAATACATTTTGGAATTTCAAAGAATACTGAATAAAAACCGTGGTCCCATTAGTGCACACATACACTTTCGTGGGGATATGTTGTCTGGTTCCTTAGTTACGCTTTTACACGCGGGAAGACAATTGGTGAATTATAGTACAATACTAGTAAATGTTTAGTTAAGCACAAACCCAACCGGAAACAAATGATGGTCCAGCTTAGCATGTTACTTATATTGTCACTCGAACCCCACACTAAAACTTTAACAGTTTGAGAATTTGCAAAAGCTACCTTCTATAAATAATATCCACGGTCCAATTAGTACACACAGAATATTCCATGTGGATGTGTTGTACCTAATTTCGTCAATTACAGTATGATTCTTCGAAGACAGACTTCGCCTAAAAATAAGTCTGACATCAGACGACTATAATAAGACTTTAACCCACTGGATATAATCAATTCACACCTGACAAGTAATCAGATAACGTGAACAAATTAAAATGTGAAATCCTAACTCACAGGCGATGTTGAACTGCAAGAGGACATGGAAATAGTACAGGAAGTAATTCCTAATTTTTAGTCAGACTGAGAAAAACGTAATCGTTGCAGTTTCTTCTGTAAATTGCTGATCTTATTGTTATACACTTAAAAGACAAACAATGCTTCCTTCATATTTTAAGATGTTCACATGGTTTATTGTTTGTGAAAAAATATCCTTTCTTTATTTAACTGTACTTCTCTTTTCAATTCTGTTTGCATTTGGGAATAATCCAACTGTAAGATTTTAGAGATGATGTAGTGTAATACATCCTGGTACTGTGTTCGTGTGTTCGTTTACTACTAGGAAGGATGAGGTTACAGTGACTAGCGTTTTGGGGTGAATAGTAGTGGACGGGATAATAGGTCAAATTAGCCCGACCAGGTCTGCACCAGTGGGAGTGGTATCATATAGGTTAGGCTCATATGGGTCAAACGGCTGACCGAGGTCACGAGAAAAGTAAGGGAATAAAGAGAATGTGTTCGACGAATCCGCCTAGAGTATTTTAGGGGTGCGCCGTCTATTCAAATCCTGAGTCAATTAGTTAGTTCGGGCCTAAAACCAGAAGGGTCAACATCTCTGCAGTCCACACCGCATCCGTTAGGGTGCGGGGTGAGTAGTGGAAGAAGAGAGGAAGAAACGATGTTAGAACTACTAAGTTAACTAGCGGATCAAACCTAGACAACTACAATACATTTCTAAGTGTAGAAAAACAGAGTTCAACAATTCGATTGCTCTGTGAATCTGCTTCGCGTCGCTAACGCATTTTTCCTAGAAATGACTGGACTGTGTCTGGCCACGTGGTGAAACTTTGTCCTGCATGGACCAACTGTTGATTTTCCATCCACATATTTTCCCCTCCCGTAATTTATTTAAGCCGCAGTCGATCATCCGGCCTGGAACGAGACGTCCATCATTGAAAAGAAATGCACTGATGCATTTTTGGAGACCAACATGTATTTTTCATATTGACATTTGCAACCGGTTATGGTACAATTATCATTATAGGATCATTGGGAAAAGGTTATTGCTATAAATGGGGCATACTTTGGTGTTGTTGTAATGTCATCCTTCAGCTTTCTGTTCAAAATACGAAATGTTCAATTATATGAAGTTAAGGTGAATGTCTTTGTGGGAATGCCAGAAGTATACATAATGCTTTTTTATGTAAGGCGACAAAAACATTCTTATGTATAGAGAATATTATAATTACTCTCAGATATGTTTGCAGTATAGCTCTGACGTTTACATTGGTTAGCATTGTGTTGATTGAAGTCGTAAGTACTGACTATAACTTTGAGAAGATTCATTAACATATCAACCTTTCTCCAGACAACCGAATCTCTTCTTCCCATCTTTGATGTCCACACAACGTTTCGGCTGATTCATTCTAAGATAAGAGACCATCTTTCCTCTGAGATATTAGATACTGAAGAAGGCCGTATAATGAATCGACCGAAACATTGTGCGAAACATCAAAGATGAGAAGAAGAGATTAGATTGTCCAAACAAAAGTTGGTATTAAGTTGTAAGTATTCTACTCATGTATAACATGGTGATGGCACGTATATCACTAGTGATATCATTAATTGATATCATCTGCGGGGGATTGCGATCAGCCAACTTCTTTACAGTGAGTGCAAAACGTATCCAATATATCACAATAATTGTTAACATATGAATGCACATTCAGAATTGACAGGATTTGGACCCAAGATTTCGTACTAAATGTTTTAACGTTCAATCTTGTTCAATCTTTTTCTCAACATTTTATTTTGTATTCTCTGGTCAAAATGTACCACGATGCATCCGTGTAGTGCACCGCAAAGATACCGTTGTGGAAAGTCCTGCACTTAACGAGATTTCAGTCGTTGGTTCTTCGGGTCACAGCTGAAAATGGTCATCCCGAAAGATAAATCCCCATATGACCTATTTAAACTCAAAGTTCTTCTGATACTCTTGTTCCCTATAGTAACATGCAACACATGCTGTATCGCTTACATCCCACCCCCCACTAAACAGTTCTGCTACACATATTCTATGAATTTTGAATGTTTATAAGGTGTTTCGGATACTTATTGCGCTCATTGTATGTATCACTTTGACAATACGATACATAGGTCGTATTATGGACAACTGCCTGTGTGAAGAGAAGGTAGAGAATAACGACCACTAGTCATAATCGTACGAATCCAGCTGCATATTTATCGTTTTGGGGAACCTACATATCACGTCGAAGATGCCAGCAAAAGGAAACACATTAATTTTTTAATGTCTCCTCCCATCTGTGTAAAAAACATAAATGTGACAAAATAAATATTGTCGTATTCATGAAGCCATAAACATCAATATTTAAGGAAAGTTTGTTTTTTTATCTTTTGCCGTTATTTTACTCGTGGAAATATCGCGAAAAATTTCACAACGACTGATGTTTTTTAATAAAAAAAAATTCAGAAAAGGAATCTCTGCTTCAAATTATCGAATATATTCTGATACAATTCATGCATATCTACTCTGAAAATACATAATTTTTCATAACATTTAATGTTCTTCTCAACCGGGACTTTTCTTGCCTATATTTCTTTTTATAACGGAGGCGTTTTATAATGCGTGTGTTGTTAACTATCCTTTGGCGTATGGGAATTTGAAAGGGTGAGTGCTTGTTTAAAATTATTTAAAAACAGTACAAACAATAACATTTCATGAACGCACAGCCGGAGGCGCTCGTTTGGACGTTATTTATATAGTGTGTGT
>VCCN01001611.1:762419-780264 GCA_006491835.1 Architeuthis dux
TATATATATATAGTATAAATAGCCACTACTTACATAAGCCATTTAAGTACACAGTTTTCCCAGCAACTATGCATTGATTATTGGAAATCCTTTGTAATTGTTTCGTTGTACCAGCTGCTAGTGGGTAGTAAGACCATAATGTTATTCTCTTGTATCTAATGTAACCCTATTAGTTGTAGTAGAGTCCAATCAAGCGCCTATAACTATGTCAATCATCAAAACATACCTTCTAAATGGTATCACCAAAAGACCAGTTAAATTACAGAATTTATTGGCTACACTATTCTCTCATGTTCACACTTTTCACCTAATGAAGGTCGTATAATGACTAGCCGAAATGAGATTCCTTTTTGGTTCGGATCAAACAATAACTAAAAGCTCGAAATCACATCAAATTCTACAAGTGCGGCTAACGACGCCTCGAAATTCACCGAATTGAAACGCTTGGACCTTCAGAATAAATGTCTTAGCAATCATTGGCGGCAACACTTTTTCCAACAATGTCTGACAGGCGATCTTCTGTAAATTACTGTAAATGTCTTATCTTTCGTGTCGACGTTTCTCTCTTTATTTTCCCCCATTTATCACAGAACTGTTTTCCTGACTTGTTGTTGTTAGTAAGGTGATTTCAAGCAAAGAACCTTAAGGTAATGACACAGTTAAATATCAGTGGTCATGCAAAAAGGAATTGACGAGTTCTTTTAATTTTCTCAAATTACTTTTAACACAACATTTTCCTCATGATATAGAGTAAAGTCTGCCTAAATCACTAGCTAATCATGAAACAGATATTTGCCTATACATATCCAATTTGTGTCCTGGTTTCATAATTCGATTTTCGCGTGTGGTTCGTTCAGCGTATATTTGAGCATTACACAACGGTTGCATATCAGATTTAACTTGCCAGAGGAAATGTATTTCTGCCCTTATTCCTATGTGTGCACACGTGTGTGGGCTTGTGCCACATTCAGTTGATGTAGCGTTTTGTATTTTTCATAGGTTTACATTTTTCGACTGTTGTTTTCAACTCCGATGATTTCAACAGAAAGTCCCAATATATTATTCGGCCTTCCTAATGTATATAATGTATCTTGTTTTGATGATTTCATTATGTTTTTGAATTCTTATTGGAAGATATAACACATAATAGGGACCATTGGGCAAATATAAAAGATGAAGCCAGTAATCCTGAATAATTTACGAACTAATAATATTAAGTAGTCCAAGAACTCCTGAGAAAAAGGGGACTGACAGACCAGGGTAATGCGATGTTTTGCCAAGAAAACCTGCAGTACGCTCCCTTCTGAATAACCGACTTTCGAGATATTTAAAATCCCTTTTTACAGAGAGATTCTGTATGTAATTGCGCCTGTTTAAATGTATGAACACTTATCGTGCACACAACCTAATAATGAAAACACACTCATTAGGCAGCTGGTCATCATGCTGTGACTCATCGGTGCTTATATATACAATGGGGGCCAAATGTATTCGTACGATTTTAGAAATGTAACGTTTCATCCAATAACCGTCTTCATACGTGCTCTACTGAGTTCGAATTAATAATATACTACATGGGCAATGATACATATAACATATGAAGTAAATATTTTTTTTAATATTGAAGGAGTTATGTAACAGTATTTGAAAAACATACAAACAAAAAGTATTCGTATGGTTGATATACATCATTATAAATCGGGTTAATACATGAATATAATGCCACGAACAATTGAGGATCAGCAGTCTATTGTGATTCCTTTTTGTTACACAAGTTATAGTGGAAACGTTACTCCATTCCTCGCTGCTGAACTTCTCTTATTCTGATATATTTTAGATCAGGTGATGTATTTTCCTTTTCGATCCATTGATTCACCAGATTTGACTTGTTGGGATATCCAATTTCTTCGCATGTGAATACTTCGATCCCAACCTTTCAGATATCCTTAGAAATAACCCGATAGTTTTCTTTTTTCATGGTTCCTTCGATCAACACAGGTTGACCAAAACCGTTTGCACTAAATCAACCCGATAGCACAATGGAACCTCCTCCATGCTCAGCTGTCGACATGGTGTTATTTGGCAAATATCTTGTGTTCTTTTTCCGCCACACGTATTGCTTGCTTGAATGACTGAACAATTCCAGCTCCATCTCATGAGACCAAAATGCTTTATCTTTGTTTAAATACACTTTATCAGAATCTAATGTAGCGTTCACGTGCATTGGGCTCACTAAAGGTGTCTTCCATCGTCTATGGCCTTTCAGTTCCACACGGTCCAATGCATTCTTTGCTGTACTCTGACAAACATTCACGCCGCGTGATTTCAAATTATTGGTCACATCTTCTCGTCCCATCAGTGGATCTTTACTGAGTTCCCTGACAATCTGGCGCATGAAAACTTTACGAGGACGACCAACGCGGAAGATTTCATCTTGAATGTCTTTATTATCCGTCGATTTAGTGACACTCGTCCCCTTAGAAATCTTGTCATAACCCTTAACTGCCTTGTGATTATTAACAATTAATTGCCTCAAATTGATACTGAACTGGTTTGTCTTCTCCACAGTGGAACAATTTCAAGATAATTGCTGTATGAATAATATGATGATTCGAAGACGAGGCTCAATGATTAAACGTTGCATGTTGCTAAAAATATCGATCAAGTAAGTTATACCAGTGCGTCAAAGGGTCTTATGTTGGAACATAAATTATAATCAAATATTCACCCAATGTATAATGATTTACATTAATCGTACGAATACTTTTTGTTCGTTTGTTTTTAAAATATTGTTACCTCACTCCTTCCGTAATACGCTTATTTACGTAATATTCTGTATGTATCATTGCATATGTTGTAGATTTGGATACCGTACGAATACTTATTGTACCGGCTGTATGTACCCTTAAATCTAGAAGTGCGTAGCCCAATTACGTAAAAGCATTCACTTTACGCAACAAATATTAATCTTTCAGCACATTCTCCTTCATTAACTCAGTTCAGTCATAAATATGAATCCCATAGATCGAACCTTATACACTGAAAGTTTCAAATGATAACTCAGCAAATAACTACATTTTAGGTTGGGGTCTTATTGTATGTATGTATGTATGTATGTATGTATGTATGTATGTATGTATGTAATTGTGTATGTATGTAATTGTGTATGTATGTAATTGTGTATGTATGTATGATCTGACCTGAAGCCGCATGTCTGCGTCTATGCATTAACATTAGCAAGTATACGGATGTAAATCTGTCATCCAATAGTTACATGGTTAAAGATTGGTATTCACGTTCGTAGTCCCAGAGAAGCCCATAAGGAACTTGGGCGTAGAAAAGTCCATGTTGGACTGGAAGCGGGATTAGACCAGTCGGAAAAAAATCGATAGACATTCACTCTTACCTGATTAGAACTCTTTCCTCGTAAGCTGTGCAAATAACCTCCAGTGTCAGCAAGGTTAATCAGAGATCAAGACCCTGCTCATGCTACACTACAGAATTGGGTTCTGGGGAAAGTAAATGAGATTTGGAAGCGTGACAAGGAAACACGAGGAAATGAAAATAAAGGGAAAAGAAAAGACTGCAATGTTAAAAAGTGATGAAAAGATTTGGGAGAAGAAAAAGTTATTTCCAGAACGTTGACGGATCATTTGTCCTTTGGATCAGTAGAGATTGCCGCAAAACATTTTGAGGATTTCCGGATACGTCAAACACATGAAGGAAGGATGAAAAGACTTCCAACCGATATTTGAGGATTATAGTTACAAAGATCGGGGTACTAATCCGATTAATTAATTGACTAATGACCACAGTTTAACTCAGAACTTACGACAATACATGAGCAGAAGGGAAATAATAATGAAGGTTAGTAGCTGATAAGAACAAAGACGGACAGATGAATTATACATATTTACTGAGCATTGTTTAGAATCGCAAATTGCCGTTAGAAAGGGGCAACATTTTGAATCGAACTCATGTTTTGTTTGTTTTGTTTATCTTTGTTTACGTTTCATTGGGTATTTTCATGCTTAGGATTGTGACATTTCACGTATGTTTCAATTACGTTTTGTTTAAAATAGCTGTTATCTTGTTTATCGGATCAAGGAGTTAAGACAGTAGACGCCTTTCATATGGAGGAGAGGATGTTAAAACTCCGTATACTTTAAATAATGATTATAGGAAAGATACATTTGTGATTGCAACGTTTCTCGTGCATGCGTTTTGTTTGTCATGTCGAATGTTTGCCTGTAATGCCTATAGATGCGGCTACAGCAAACAACAGGTTTTCAAAATCCCTATAGAATATGTGCTAGAGCAGTGAAAGGTTTCAAGATTGGGATATGAGTAGCAGATTAGGATACTTTTGAAAGGTGTCGGATACTTTCTTCATCATCTGGGCTACCTGATACTTATATGCTATCTCAGCAAATGTTCCGGGCTACTTGTATAATACTTTGCTACTTCTATTTCTTTTGAGAAAGATTTCACGAATCTTACAGAGGAAGAAATAAGCCGTGCGATAAAAAAGAAATTATTGCATTTATTTTACCTTAATATTTATGAAATAAGTTACCGTAAAAGGGTGTATAGAGTAACATTTGTTTTTGTATTTAAAGACAGAGCTTGATTAAAGAACCTACAAACAAGTTCACATTTATATGTATATGAGGGTAGTTATATATTTCTTATATATTCATCTTCAAAATGAATTTTAAAAGAACAAGGAGAATCCATTGAGATATTCTTTATGATCCACATATGACATCTAAAATTGAATTCTATGCAATGGAAATCCCTTAATCTTGAACTACGCGGACAAAACACAATCCAGCGTTTAATAGCGAGTATGTTAAGGTTATGTACATTTAGTAGTTGAATTACAACATAACATTATAAAAGGTATAATAATATTATATCTGGTAGATTTCTGCTAAATGAATGAGAGTTGAACTTTCTTGCAAAAAAATAATTATACACATGTCATCATCATCATCCTCATCCTCATCATCATCATCATCACCATCATCCGTTATAAGTCTACGGCTGGACAAAGGGCTTTCTCATCTCCTTCCATGACGACATATGTTGTGCTAACCTCTGCCACGTCTTACAGGCAAACATTTCTATTTCGTCCCTCCATCTTGTGTCTCACTCTGGTCCTCCCTCTTATCTATGTTGATCTTTTTCTATCACTAGCATTGCTCTTCCCATGGATCTCTGTGTTATTCTAGATAGTTTTCGGCTCGCTTTGTTAATTTCCGTATCCGTAAGGCATGGCTGGTATTATGCAACCGTTTTATACTTTACGCTTTAAGCACATTGGCAAGATGCTCTTTAGAATGTCTCTGTTCATACCAAATGCTTTCCAACATATCGTTATGCGTCGTTTTATTTCGCATTCATGTTCATTCTCTAGCTTTATTACCTGTCCTAGGTAGATGTATTCATCAACCTCTTCTAGAGCCTCTCCTTCTATCTATGGTTGTCTCTGTTCTGTTCATCTTTAAGTCTACCTTTTTTACCCGTCCTGTTTAGATCGGTTAGCATGTTTTGTAATTCTTCGGTTGCTTCCGACGTCATGGAGATGCCTTCGGCGAATCTTAAGTTGCTTAAGTATTTTCCATCTATGTGTACCCCCCCACACATATACAGTCAGTTTCCCCAGCTAGCTGTAAATAGTCTAGGTGATATTGTATCGCCTTGTCTTACTCCTTTCGCTATATGCCGTTATCGTATATGTTTTGGATGATTTGTATGTAATTCTTGTTAACACCCAGTTCTCGCATTGCGTTGAAGACTGCCGTGTGTTCTACCGAGTCAAATGCTTTCTCATAATCTACATAGACTAAACAGAGTGGTCTGTTGTATTCTAAGGTCGTTCCGATTAGTTCGTTTATTGCATGTAGGTCATCTATTGTTGAGTAGCCACTTTTTACAATTGTATTTTGCCTCAAAACATTATAATTATTTATTTTAACTGAAAAACTAAATATGAAGTGTGCATGCCTAAAGACATCACGCAATGTCAGTGAATATTGGATGATCTTGAATAGTGGAATATATGGATTCAAATAAATGATAGTAGAATATATGGATTCAAATAAACCCTATATATCAGATTAATACCGCTCAAAGGAGGGGAAATTCAAGCACAACGGTTAGATAAAATCACCTTGTATATAATTTGTAAATAGACCGTTCATACCTACACACACCTAGTTAACATATATTTTATTTGGCGATAATTTCAATTCATATGTTACTTTTTAAGAACCTTTCTGATACTTTATGCAATTTGTTTCTGGCAATGGTGTATACAGCAATGGATAAAACTGCAGCTAATAATGCTTTAACGGGACACGAATTTCCCTATTAATTCTTTAAAATAAAATGAAATTCACTAAGTAATTCTGCCGGTGATCTTTTCAAGAAATACTTTCTCCCATGGGTTCAATTTTAGAATCTTTTTCTCAGGGCAAGAAACAGACATTAAACAGAACTTTTCTGTTACTTTAAAGCATTTATAGACATAGGGTCGCCATTGTATAGATGGAATTATCGATTGACATGGCTCGTGTCATAGTTCAGGAACCGGCAACAAGTTTGTTTTAAACATTGAGGATTGATAAGCTCAAAACGAGCCAGTTCCATGGCTATAGAATCCGGTATTTTGATACATTTTGATTGGGCAGCCATGTCGACCGAAGTTGTCGAGTTTTGTAATATTCTCCAAAAAGCTAGTTAACGGGCTGTGCTAATTAATTTAGACGTAAACATTTAATGATATATGATACCCTTGCATAGACCAAACCACTTAGAAGTTCGTCCCTGTCCCCTCCTCCTATTCATCAGGCGTGGCAAACTAATCGTGCATGACCTGAAATGAGAAACGATAGCAACTTAGCACCACACAAAACTAGTATGAAAACTGTTGTGTTGACATTTTTGTTATGTCCCGACCGGTGTATATGTTGTGTTTATACTTCGCTAACAGCAAACGATTCTACGAAAAAAAAAAGAATATTCATTCAACAAACTAAAGAGACTTCAACCCTTCATCAATCTGCAGATCGCAACACTGTTAACGTATGCACAACACTCATTACCGGGTAACGTAACATCAAATTCAGCTGTTTTTTTTTGTTAAATTGAGGGTGTGAGGGGAATAGAATTTAGGGGAAAATGGAGATTTAATTATATATTATGGGAAGATGCTCGCGTGTGTGTCGGTATGTCTATCTATGTGTATAAATATGTAAGTTTATACACACAAATATATATGTATATGTATATACACACATACATGTGTCTGTGTGTGTGGGTGTATGTGCGTACTTGCGTGCGTGCGTGCGTGCGTGTAGAACATAGTGCCATTTTTCTAAGTCTTTAAGGACAGGTGGATTGAAGTAAGTGGCAATGCTGGGTACTCACGTGATTAGAACTACCCCATTTCTTTTTATTTGGATAACATCCAGAGAACGTTCATGCCACTTTGATCAACGCATTTGCGTAATTCGGGACAGCAGTCAGAAAGGAAAAAGACGTGAGTCGATATTTAATTGGTTGAACGCAGCAAGGCCCTATCTGCGTAGAAAAGAATTTACAACAAAAGCAGAAATATTGAATACCTTGAAAAATCAGCATTTCTTCTTGGGTTCGAACAGTAACAACAAGCACTAATGTGAACTAGTTTAAGAGTAGGCAAATGTGCCAACATATTTTGATAATTACTTTAAAAATGTAAAGACAACTGCGATAAGGTAGTGTCTAATTAACGTTGCAATCATTGTCATGACTTTTTACATGTTAGACTCCCGACCTGGCGCTGAAACCGTCATATATATATATATATATATATATATATATATAGAGAGAGAGAGGGGGCTGAGAGAGAGAGAGGGGGTATGGAGAGAATAGAAATATAGATAGAGAATGTCTACGGAGAGAGAGGGGGAGTGAGAGAGAGAGGGGGATAGATACATGAATATAAACAGTGCAATATCAAATCAAATCAAATTATGCCATGACCTAATAGACCGTCTGGATACCATGTTTGGCTCTTCAGACATTCTTAGGTTAACACTTGTCGATTTGTATCTCCTGTACACTGAACATGCGACATTTTGTATTGGGTTATGTGGTATCAACAGCAGGAAGTAATCTCAAACTTGGTCTGTTGTGAAAATTGAATTCATGCCTTTCCCAAGGGGATACAAGTTAACTCAGCCGGTATTTTTAGAGTTACATTACAAGGTATTCCTCCTCAGAAAGAAAATCTCACTCCTCTGGTCAAATGGACTTCCATGTCGTATTGCCCATTAATCCGTGATGCTATGCCCTGAATCTTCGAGAAAGAATATTATACACATACTTATCTAGAAACATGTTGGCAAATTAGCAAAATCTCAAACGCCAGGGATTAAAAAACGGTGATAAAAAGTTCATAGGAAATTGGCAATTAACTTGTATTTCTAAGTGATGGTACGGGAGAAGAAAAACAGGTTTTAAAAAACGATTGATCAGTTCAAATTAAATGGGCGAATGCTGATAGAACCAGAGCGAAACATTTTTATTACAATGCTTATTTGAGGGGAATCGAGAAAATAAGTTCCCATTTGAAAAAATATAAAGACGTTGTATAATAGACGGTGAGGGATGTTTTACTCATTTCGAAAATGATCCAAACTAAATGATAGCTGGATTTAGTGTATTTCTAAATAGATATATCATGTTCTTGCGTCCCCTACCTCCAGGCATATAGATAGATACATCAGTAAGTCCGTAGCCTTATGATGAAAAAAGATTTATTTGACAAAACAAATATGTATGTTTCCTCATAATCTCCTGTCTAGTCAATGAACTTAATGGACGGTAAGGGATGTTTTACTCATTTCGAAAATGATCCACACTAAATGATAGCTGAATATATTGTATTTCTATATAGATGTATCATGTTGTTGCGCCCGCTACCTCCACGCGATATAGATATATACATCAATAAGTCCGTAGCCTCATGATGAAAAAAGATTTATTTGACAAAACAAATATTTATTTATCCGCATAATCTCCTGTCTAGTCAATGCACTTAATTCAGTGGTGAGTATTAATCTTATAGATCGAACATCATACAGTGATAGTGATCGATAAGATCTAAATTAGTTATATTTGTATCCGTTATATCTCCTTGAAAATTCGATATTACTCTCTGACCAACCTAATATTTCCAGAAATAGGAAAAGATCGGACCGCCAAAATAGTTTCTTCTTTCACTTAATCAGAAGAATATCTAATCGCCTCACCTGATTAAATAAGCCATTAATCCGATCAGAAACATGAAATGTTAACCTAAACATATTTAACTAACATATTACATAGTAGTTATTTCTATGCAAATCACTGGGCTGAATATTTGGAATTTTCAGTGAAGTTTTTGTATCGGAGTTTAGAGACTTCTCTTTAGACACTTACTGAAAGAGTACAGTATCGCCCATAAATAAGTACACCCCTACCACTATTTAATAGAACTCTGTTTTATTCTTCTAAACCAAACATAGCAGGATGTTATTATTTCTAGTGGAACATTACACAATACAAATGTGTATTATCAGGTATTCTTATTTATTACCAGACTCTACAACATCTATTTGGCCTTCTGCCAGACTAAGCTACTTTCACTTTCACCTTTACAATTCTTGTTATTCAACTAGTTCTTCGGACGATGGAACTTCTTCGTGTTGTTTGTGTTGTTAACATGAAACGTAGTGTAAACAGCACAAAGAACAAGAATGAGTTCAATCGTCCGAAGAACTATTTGAATGTTAATGACTCATCTAAAAAATATAGAACATTCCTGTTATATTGAACGACAGTTAGCAAGGTCCGTTGGTTGAGATGCATAGGGAGTTAGATCCTCATTTGGTATCCTATTTGTGTTTTTCCGTGCCAGCATAACCTTGGCCTAATAAATATACAGACCAGCTGCCACAGAGAAATGTTTAGGAAGCTAGTTTCTGATACCATTGTAGTGCACCGAATTCGATCATCATTGGGTGTCGCTTTACTATGCCCCTATTCAAAGCTAGACTAAGCCTAGTATCCACAATATCGCCCAAAATAAGTACACCCCTACGACTATTTTATAGAAATTTAATTTTCTTCTAAACCAAATATAGTGGGATTTTTATTATTTCTAGTGGAACATTACACAATCAAAACGGATATTATCAGGTATTATTTATGACCAAACTCTACAGCATTGAAACTCTGTTGCCGAAAATATGAGTATGGTGCCGTCGAAAGATGAGTACACCTCTACGAAAAAAATATTTTTGGCAACAGAGTTTCAATGCTGTAGAGTTTGGTCATGAATAATACCTAATAATATCCGTTTTGATTGTGTAATGTTCCATAGAAATAATAAAATACTGCTATGCTTGGTTTAGAAGACAATTAACTTTCTATTAAAAAGTGGTAGTGTGTAATTATTTATGGGCGATATTGTAAGTATGGTACCAACGAAATTTTCAAAGATCTTTCAAACAAGCAGGAAAACATGGAAAACTATCTAAGTTTAGCAAATAAATCCCGTAGTCTGTGTTTACAAGAGTATCTCAACGTAAGTATTACTGTTATGGCTGTTACTGTTAATAGACTTTCCACTTTGAACGTTTAGATATACTGGGTCACCACGTTTGAGTGGTGAATTTCTACACTCATTAAGGTACGTGACGTGGAAAATGTCCAACAAAATTTACAGATCGTAATCAACTTTTTGATATGAAATTTAATTACGTCATACCATTAACAATTTGTTATGTCGCTCAAATTAAAAGTGAACACTCGCTTAATCTAATAATCTCATCGAAAATTATGTCGAACTGGAGAAACTTATCAGTAAATCAATTAATGTATCTATTGCATCGCTTCAGGTAAGAAGTTTCAAATATACGTCTGGATTCAGTAGTTCAGTTGTTAGAATCTTGGGAGAGATACGCATGGCACGTGGTTCAAACGATATGGTGTGTTGTGTTGTAGTCGGCTTTGTGGCATAAACAGTTGCGTATTTCCCACCGCTGAAGTGGTCGATGTTCTGGTTAAGATAAAAGCCATGTTTTCGAAATCTGATTTTAAACCTAAGCTTAGTAAATATCAATAACCAAAGGCATTAAGATGAATGTTAATGTTCTGATAATAGAATCGGTTTGCCCCAACAATTAGACTTGCCAGAGAATCGGAATTGATCCAAACATTCAATTTAGAGCACAAGGATTGACTAGGATGCTTACACAACACAACTGTTTGTTTTTTAAAAATAATTATTTCCGTTGAAAACTTTATTTCCCTTTATTACGTTGCAACAATACATTAGCCCAAAATCACATTTTCGTTGTAACAATACATTAGCTCGAAATCACATTATTTCGAACCTCCTGAATAGACCAGCATGACTGGTGTAATGTATAGAGCCCGAACCCAGTAATAAATATCATCCGATCTGATTGACTTGTTCCTAGGTTTATTTATAATGTGTTTTTTCTAAATGACAATGACTTGCTATTGTGGTGGGGGTGGCCTAACAATTACCAGCATAGGACATTGTAGTAGAAAAGTTCCTTTAAAACGGGAGGACAGCAGGGCACAACGTTTCTTTCAAACGCACTGTTGTCTCTCGGATCACTCTACACCAACAACGTTCTTCTGACCGCAGCCAAAAGCGAATTATTTCCACTCCTCATAATCGGCCACTTATATCTTACTAAGGAATGATTCAAGTGCCCGTATTGCGAAGTGTCTGGCGAAGCAAAATATGAGCGGTGAGCCCGGATGTTCTAACAACGCTGCCAAACGAAGTCTCTTTGGCTGGGGCTGGGCAGAGGGCTCCGATCTCGCGGTTCCCACCGTCGTCACACAAATGGAATCGGCGACATAGTTACGGCTTATTAATACGTATTCTCAAGCTAAGCACTATACCGATGTTGGGAAACATCCAGTGAGGATGAAACTCACTAACAAAGTGTCCGGCAAGATGAATTGTGTAACCGTTTCATCAGAGTAATCACACCATATATGTATTACGCTCAGCTGATTCTAGAACAAGCCACGAGTGTAGAGCACAGGGTGAGAATCGAACTCGCCCAACACTATAGCAATAAATAATAAAACATGTTGGAGTTTGTTTAAATATGTTGTAAATAAATATTCTCGGAAATAATTCTCTGCCCAAGTAACGAATTCCGACGGGGCGGGGGGAGATGAGACCCAAGGTTCAAAGAAAGGAATGCTTCCTTATGGAAGCAGTCAGGACGGAAGAAGCAGGTACATTCTCTTACGTTGTATATTGTCGGTGTTGATAACTGATGTTGCGGAAAATATTCTTCGTCTCGTGACTTTAAGACCGTCCGTTGTTCTCTTGTCAGATACGCATGTCTCCGCTTGCACAGCGGACGTATTGAACGGCTGGGTTTAAATAGCCCAGATTTCGTATTACCCGCCTCGACATGTGCAGTGCTGGTTTTCGACTTCCGGCTCTATACAAATTTAAAAATGAAGCCAGCTTAGTTTTTCCCTGACACCGTCTCTGGTCGAGGATTAACCACCCCTCCTCCTGACCGCATGGTAAGTACGAACACTGTTTTCCACACATTACCATAAAAACAATGAAAAAATTTAAAAACAAAGAAATGAAAAAAAACTGGACCAACAAGCCTGAAAGCCCGGTTAACAGTTGCTGTTTAGGGGCAAGGAGATGAGAGCCTGACTCTCGCTAACGAACTTTACAGATTGAGAAGTTGTCCCGAGGAACATCACTGAGCAGAATTAAAGTCCTATATTGTACCCAGTTGAGATGATCAGTGGGCAGTTTAAGGTCCTGCTTAGGACAATGCAAAGTGTGGAGCAGCTTCTGTCAAGGCCGGAATCCCCTTGAAGCTAAGCCCTAATGATCAGTGAGCAGTTGTAAGGTCCTGCTTAGGACAAGGTAAAGATGACCATTGGGGTGCTTTGGCTTTCACTGATGATCACTGAGTAGATGTAGATCATACATAGATGACCAATAAACAGTTTTAATGGGTCCTGCAAATGACAATATACAGCTGAACAATAAGCAGTTGAATGGGTCCTGCTAAGGATCATATACGATGTGGCGCAGATTCTGCTTAGTACTAAATACATAACGGAATGCTGACGCCTTTCTAATGCTGTGCACAATGATCAATGGGCCGTTTTTAAGGTCTGCTTAGGACCAGGTAAATATGATCATAGAGCAATTTTAATGTCCTAACAGATGACCTGTGCGAAATGGGATGCAGATTATAGTCTTGCTCAGGACTCTACACAGTTTATATGTGCAGAAGGGAGACAGTCTATGTCATGCACATGATTCTACACATTTTATCTGTGTATAGGGGGATGCAGTCTATAGTCGTTCCCATGTGTAGTTTAAAGTCTTGCCTGGACCATACAAGGATGACAAAGGGTTAGTTTAAGGTATGCCTAGACCATGCACAGATGGTATAGCACGGTGGAGAGAGGCATTCAGTTTATAGTCCTGCCCAGGACATCATACTGCTGACCTGTGCATAATAGGATGCGGTTTATAGTCTTGCCCAGGACTCACACAGTTGACCTTCAGGCTGGGAGTAGGCTTGATCTGCCTCTCCATCTGTTAAGAGGAGCGCAGGTCGGGCAATACCGTTTTTGTCTGCTGGGTGGAGCTTCTTCCAACCCCATACACTCAAAGTGATACCACGCGACCATGTCCTGGTTGTTCCATGGTCTGTTGAAACCGTACATATCCATATCACCGACTTGGAAAGCATGGAAATTGAACTCTTTGTCGTGCAGTTCTAATAGTAATCCGGGTACCTATTCGGGCACAAGAAGTGATTGGGGGTAATAGCCTCCACATCCTTGTGTCTTGTGAATCAAGTGTCTGTTATTGACTGCTCTCTGTATATCAGGGAGGAAAGTCAAGAAGGTGACGCATTCCACCTTGCCTCTTCCAAGCATCTTAGATAGACAAGCCTTAACAGTGTTGATCACCCTCTCCCACGCACCTTCAAACTTTATGTTGTAG
This sequence comes from Architeuthis dux, assembly GCA_006491835.1. Taxonomy (NCBI): domain Eukaryota; kingdom Metazoa; phylum Mollusca; class Cephalopoda; order Oegopsida; family Architeuthidae; genus Architeuthis; species Architeuthis dux. The sequence continues at coordinate 776,497 of VCCN01001611.1, forward strand.
GCAGGGAATCTATCTTGGTACTCATGGAATGAGGTCAAGTTTCGAAACAATCTGCCACAGCTCAAAACTGTCTTGGCGTTATCGATGTAGCTATGCGATGGCAGGCCATAACGGTTCGTAAACCTCACACCGGCCTGAAAATAGGAAATAACACTCATGTCAGTGACCAGTTCTATATGAACGGCCCTGACATTGAGGCAGGTGAAGAGCATCATATACATCTTCTTCTTACTTCGCCCTCGTACTGAACTGAAAGAAATGACCAGTATAGGCAATACCTGTGTTACCAAATGGGTTCTCGAAGTTTCCCGGTGGCTTGACAAACTAGGATTACCCGGTCACAAAAAATAGGTGGCATGTTATCTTCTACGTGAGGCGCAGGGAGAAATTGCCTTTTAAACGGCTTGCCGGCTTTGTGGGATCCAATACACGCGGCGTCTCACCTCGTCCAAGGTAGTCGCCTCTCCCAAGTGTTCACATCCTGAATGGCAAACCAGGATGATGAGCCGTGTAAAGGAGTGTCACTTTCCCAAGAGGACTGGAGTCTTTACTTCATAGTTGAAGAATGAAGTCCACTCAATTCCCCCACCAGAACTTGAGTTTTCCCACCAGGTCAGGTTCTTCTCTTCCTGATGGGTCAACTGGATAACTCAATTCATGAGGAAAAGCTTGTTCCTGCATGGACTTTGTTAAAGATAGGCTGGTCTTCTTGGCACAGTTCCCATCTCTTTTTATTAACTCCGTTGCGAAGAGAGAAACTAACATCATGATCCTCAATAACTTAGAAAAACTGGAGTAACTATCGATGAGAATAGAGGTGTTAACTGCTGAGAGAACAAGTTCCTTACTTCGTTCGCTCAAGCAATGTAAATTTTAGGAGGGCCAAGGAATCACTCTTCCGGAATTCCAAAATGTCAATTTCTGTTTGAACTTTTCAAGGGATAGTCCCATGGTAATTAAGTCTGCTGGGGCCTCTGCAGAGGAGACATATTTAAAGTAATATTCCAAGTTGAACTGAAGGATGTCCGTCAACCGGTTCCTAGCTTTCGGTTGAAATGGATTGGGACATGATCCAAGACAAGACCACTTAGGCGTTGACCGCCACATATAGATTGCTAACGTAAACATTTGTAAGGCCCTTCAAAATAACGGGCAAACACTTTAGTGCCAATTACTCCGACAACAGCTCCAACGTGAGGAGGGTTCTGGTCTTCATCGGGGCCACCGTCGCCTTAGCAAACACCAACGAAGACTCATTGTCCTGTATAATATAGGCGGTGAATCCATATGCTTGTCTGGAGGCGTCACAGAATAGAACCAGGTCCGAGGCCTTGCCATCACTGAGGGCCCACCTGTGGAAGGAGATGGAATTCAGTTCGGAAAGGTCTTTAGTCAGCTCTCACTTTTTGGGCTTCATCGGGAACTTGCTCAGCTTACCCCAATCTCTCCTTCCACAATTCCCCAATGAGGACCCGACCTCTTACCGTAACTGGGGAGTATAAAGTAAGAGGGTCAAAGACCTTTGCGGCTTCTGATAGTATCAGACTTTTAGTGGAAGCCTCAGGGTCGCACATATGAGGGGAGAGGCACATACGGTAAGTCTGGGGACTGTACCAATAGCACAATATCTTCTCCCATTCACCTCCATGAACGATTAAGGTACCGTCTGTACGCATCTGCTCCGGAAGACCCACACAATCAGAGTTACAGGCCTGTACTACGAACACCCCTTACTCCAGGCGTTGCTTAGCACCAGAATACAATTTAGACAAATCCTTTGGATCACTGCCAGTCTTGACCAGATTTTCCATGTAAACATGAGATTCTAACATGGACTTGCAACGGTCTGTTGGGAATTTCGCCGCATGATATTTTAACATTCCAACATACACCGCATATCGTCCAATTCTAACATGATATTGGCCAGATAATGACTAATCTCCCTTAGCACATAACTCCTCTTCCTTTCCCATTGCCAGGTACTGATCCAGCTGCTTGTTTTCAGCATCCTTCAACTCCGCTATCCAACCCTTTATTCTCCGTCTGAAAAAGGAGAATAACCTCTCGTTGGGTATTTTGTTCCCCGTAACTCCTGCGCCTATCTTTAATTTAATTAAACAGCAAACCTATTTTAATTAATTCTAGCTGACCTTCTGCCATTTTTGATTAAGAGTACGAGATAGACACAACACGACTTTAAAGTTTAAAATAGATTTAAATTATTCGTAACGCGAATCTATTATAATTTTAACTTCGCAATGCAACAGCATACGAACTTGTAACGATACATTTAACCTTATGTTTTCTGCAATGCGATTAGCATCTGTAAAGGCGAATCAATATTAACGAAATTTTACTACTAAATATTTCGCAAGGTGGATTCACTTGCGAGATTTATTCTGTGAATCTATATTTAATACCGCAATATTATTTCGCAATATGTCGGAAATGATTTTCTTCTCAAGTAACGATTTCCGAAGGAGGAGAGGAGGGGAAGGGATCCAAGATCCAAAGAAAGAAATGGTTCCTTATGGAAGCGGTCAGGACGGAAGAAGCAAGTAAATTCTCTTACCTTGTCTATTGACGTCGGTGTTTATAACTTTTGTTTGCGAAAAAATTTCTTCTTCTCGCGACTTTATGACCTTCCGTTGGTCTCTTTCAGGTAGTTCAGAAGACAGTAGTGTAACTAACAAATACTCCTGCCTCCGGGGGGAGGGGACGTAATGAACACTGTGCAAGTTATCGGAAATCAGGTGGTAATCGCGATTCGCGGCTGGGTTTAAATAACCGGATTTCGTACTACCCGCCTGCTCGTGAGCAGTGATAGTTTTCGACTTCCGGCTCCCCGGGGAACTATAAAAAGTTCAAAAATAAGCCAGCCCAGTTTTTCCCTGACACCGTCTCTGGGGCGAGGATTCACCCCCTCTTCCTGACCGCATGGCAAGTGCGAACGATTTTGTTCACAATCACTTATGACAAAAACAATGTTCTGTGTAAAGTTGTCTGAGATCAATCGCAGAAGACCTGAATCATTCAAGAGACTGAACTAAATTTAAAAACTTGACACACGTTACTAAAAAAGGACAGGATGTTTTCCCAGGCAAAACGTTGGAATTTCAAAGAAACTTGGCATCGCCTGGCCGTCATATCTCATCGATGATTACTCATATCAAATATGTTTAAAATATCCAAGTAAAAGGTTTGGTGCGCACATTATATCTTAATTATTCAGAGAGTAATATGAACATATAATGATAATAATAACTAATCTTTTTTTATACAGCCTGTATTGTGAATAGGAAAAATAATTGGAAGAAAAAGTGTAAATAATCAGACAGCATTTCTTTCTGGCCTATATACCTAATTTTTATTTATCTGACTTGCAAAAAAACATGATTTGGTAACGATACTTTGGCTGGGATTTTTTAGCCTGGCAAATTGGACGCCCTCCAATAGAGAGAAAACAAATTGTTTTGTAGCCTTCGTCTTTTCTGTAAGTGCTCTCGATGAAGCGTATACGTGTAGATGGATGTCTGTACGTGCAAATGTACTCGTCAAAGGTCTGTTTCTTCGCACAATGTACTTGTTATCGTTCTTTTGGATGAGGCAATAATGCATCCTTTCAACTTAAAGTTTGACAATGTATTAACCCTGTTAGGGCAACGTTTTGAAATGTGGCAAAAGGGATAAGTAGAGTGTTGCTTGGTTCCTTTTAAAACATCAACACTTTCTTAAGAAATCCAAGCCAACTATTGCATGCATATTCAT
>VCCN01001611.1:789771-802253 GCA_006491835.1 Architeuthis dux
TGTGTACGTCTCACTATATTATTTAAATATTCTCGTTATTTCTATTTCTATATAGAACACGTCGACTTGCACCCTAATTTCATGATATTTATTCCATCTTCTGCAACCCGGCCTGTTTGTGTTCTTCTCGCAAATGCACGTACATGCCCCTATCTGGGCGGTACATTGTAGCAGGCGCAAACTCGCATGAACTCGCGTGACTAAAGCTGTGTCTTCGAACATTTCATTGTTAATGTCCTGATAAACACCGACCAACAAGGCGAAGAACCGCTGGTTGCACCAGTGAGTAAACATTGATGGGATTTCCTGGTCGACTTGTTTTCACACACAACATAAACATGGCCAATGCGTCGCCTCAGATTACTAGGTGGGATAATGCTCTTAATGTATTTTCTTTCCTTTTATCAAAACACATGGAAGGTTTCGATACTTGGATCATAATAATTAAATATCATGGCAGGTTTCGCCAAATCTTTTTGCACTACGGACCGGTTTAATATTGACAGTATTCTTGCCGTCCGGAATATGTGGTCTTCTGATCTCTTCATGTTATATTGAGCATGATTCTCGCTTGTGCAGGCTGCACGGATCTTAGTTTGAGAGCCATTCTGTTGGTTAGGTTCCATGGTCCTGCTCCATTAAATCACCTATACGTAGGTAATAGATTTAATTTCGTTTATAAAACGGCTTCAATGACGAATTTAATATTAGGATCAAAGAAAATGAATTTGTTTTTATTTTACAAAGAAATAATGCAGAATCATATCGTTTTCTCGCGGCTCGGTAGGACATGCTTTGCAGCCCGGTACCGCTTCGCTACCCGGTGATTGGGGACCACTGTTTTATTTCGACATCCTTGTTAGTGTAGGGCATGTTTTCCCAAATTTCACTCCAGTGACTTTCCATTTGGATAGTGATTTGTAAGGGATGGCACATTGGACACCGATGTTTCAATGATCGCCTGTTTCTGTGATTATTCATCCTTTGCTTGGGTGTTGAAATAAGATATCAGTATATGTAATGTCCTTCATTGTCACAAAATGAACGTTGTCCTCATACTGTTCTTTCAATTTTCACTTCAGGTACCGATTACCAAATGGTACGGAATCTGTATTTGTCAGAAATACCATCATTTTATTTCGTAGATGTGACATTGTCAACTGTTCTTGTAATTTTAATCACTTCACTATAATTTAAATATGGTAACTGGATTCCTATATCCACAGAACATGGGGTTAGACACCACAATCACTTGTCTAGAACGAATAATGAACGGGTAATGGGCATTTAATAATCTAATCTTGAACATTATATCTTCTTGGTGGTCAGACTGTGGTATGTTATTGAGCACACGATACTACAAAAATAACCGTTGGGAAGACCTGTCGATGATTATAATTAGGTAATGGACATTTCAAATATCCTGCTACTATCTTGGACACCATCTTGAATATTATACCTTTCCAATGGTCATAAAGTGATGGATATGTCACTGAACACTTGATACTACAAAAGGCCGTTGGGAAAACTTGTCTAGGATGAATAATGAACGAGTAATTGGAATCTTAAAAAGTTGGCGGCCATCTTGGGAGCCATCTTAAACATTGCACATTTCCCGTAATTAGAATGTGATATGTTATTGAGCACACTTGATACTACAAAGAACTGTTGTGGGATTGTGTATAGGATGACTACTGAACGTGTAATGGGCATTTTAATGATTTGACGGCCATTTAGGACGCCATCTTGAAAATTATACCTTTCCATTGGTCAGACTGGTAGACCTTTAGTATGCCATTGAACACCACTGATACTATAGAAGAAAACGTGGGGAAACCTTTTTTGCGAATCTTTTGGGGGATAGGGTGTTTTTTTTTAATGCATGTCAACTTGGACGCCATCTTAAGATTTATACCTTTCCAGTAGTCAGACTAGCTATAGGTCGGTAGAAAACAGACCCTTCATTGACATTATTCAGTTGGAAATCATCCTTGCATCCATTAAGTTGCTAATCAATCTGACCTTTTTGCATCCTGTACCGCATTCTAGAGGTACCCTTATTCAATTCCTGGTTACACTGCATCGTTTCGGCTTAGAAGCTACAGATAAACATAATCAGAATTCTAGTATTAGATAGATAGATAGATAGATATATAGATAAATAGAGCTGTATAATTAGCATTTAACTGCTATTTCCCTTAAAAATCGTCTTTTAGGTGAGCGCGAACGCTGACCTCATATAATCATTCAGTTGCAAATCACCCGGATTTCTTTCCTCATTCTCTAAGTTAGTGCATTTAAGCCTATCTTAATTCAATACTTCTGACTACAATTCTCCATTCAGGCTACTTAGAGGTTACAGATAAACAGAATCAGACTTCTAGGATCAGATAGATAAAAAAAGTACTACACCGCAATTCATAGATTACCACTACAAACATTATTTATATAGTTGTTGCCGTTATTATTGACATTGTTGCTGTAATTGTTTTCATTGTTTTCTTTTTACTGTCCTGTGGTTACAATTATTTATGTTTGCATTTCCTTTGCTCTTGGCGTAATATTCTCTCTTCTATTTTCATTTCTAAGTTTCTCTTGTTTTTCTTTTACTTTCTCATATTAATGTTATTTTTCTCGATTAGATTTTCTCTTGTGTTGCCGTTATAATAACTTGTCTATACTGCCCTGATAAAAGTCATAGTTACACATTATCATTAATTCTATTTCTTTTGTTTTTCTTCCTACGGTTATGATTATTGTAATTTGATCTTCTTTGTAAATTCGCTTATTTTTTGGGGACGCTAAGAAGCGCAGCAAATCCATATATCCCAATGCGTTATTTAATAGAATTGAATCTTATTCAGTGCAAACATCCATTTAGTTTGATTAGCAAATCTTCTGTCGTACAATCTTCCGATACTTTTATTTATTTGTTACTTCTTGCTTTAATCAACCAAAGATTCTCTCGCGTAAACCCAGCAATCGAAAATTTGATTTGGGATTTTTAGGCACAGAATAATCGCGTTTAATTTGATTAACGTTCCTTCCCAAATATTTTTACCCAAATCAAAGCAAAACATATCCACTGCGTTCAAACTATTTGCTTTGGGCATCTTGTGTCGACTTGTTGATTGGTTATTATTGTTATGAGTGTTTATTGGAGAAATATTGGAATCTCCTTGAAGGAACGTCGACGAATGGAAATCACAATTCGGTTTCGATCATAACGTCGAATCACGAGACATTTTTGTTAAAATGTTCTTGCAAAATGTAGAACGCAATTATGTTTGTCCGTGTTCAATTCACACAGACTAGCAGAGAGAAACTGGAGACTAACTTTGATATACTACTGTCTATAGTTTTGAGAAGTGTCATTAACATGTTATCAGCATTACATTCGGATAGTGCACCTGCATAAGGTCGTAGAATGAATCAGCCGAAACGTCGTGTTAACATAATAAACAACACGAAAGTGAACTTAAATATGATTCGTCAGACATATCAGGAATTAATAATTAATTAATCGATTGAGTTGCCTCTTTATCTTTCTATCTATCTATATATCTATGTAGCTAACTATTTATAAATGTGTGTATACATGTGAGTGAGCGTGCAATCGAGTCAATGTCTTTCAAAGCAGGCCAGCGTTTATCTAAATAGCTTCCACTTCTTCGATAGTGTTATTCCCAGAATATTCAGGACGCTCTTCCTTATCCCTTCCACTCAATATCTCTTAAAAACAAACATTACTTTTAAATCGATATACAGACCACCCTGATTTTACGCCGGTTCGATTTACGTCGATTAAAAATAACGTCGATTTTGTTAGTCCATGTAGTATTTTATTAATTACATTAATATATATATATATAAAAAATCAAATCAATAGTATATTCATTTCAACGTGCGTACACAATAGATTTATTTTGCGCCGATTACGTTTGGGGCCGCCTTCTCTAGGAACTAATCCATGCGTAAAATCAGGGCAGATTATATTGTTTGTTTTTTCCATTCATCTATTCGTGTGTGGAACTAACAGTATGTTTGTGTTATCATATCTGTCGTATTTGCCAATGTAAATAATGTTTTTCTCTCGGTTTCATTTCTTACTTGGATTTCGAATGTTCCCAACATGTTTGTGTGGTCTGTTGGAACGGTGGCATCCACTATTTGACATGTTTTTCCTTCTTTATAATGACTAGATCTTATCTCCAGTCCTGGTTTGGTGATATGCTCTAATTTGAAAGTCCTATAGAATGTATTAATTGTCTACGACAGCATCTAGTATATGCTTGCACTATTAGTATTCATGTTCAAATACCAGTCGTTTGCACAATTCTTATTGAATTGCTACCCATTCACGTATATTTTATACTTTTTCTGTACAAATGTTCACACTCATTTTATCTGACTGAGGGTTTCCCCTCTGTCTCCCTACACATTTCCTATTCTGATGTGTTTGGACTATCTTAACCTCAATATCGTATTATAATACACTTATTTTGGACTGATACTAAAAGTGAGCAGGTTGCGCGTTTAAGGTGTCCTCTGCCAAATCATGCCTATGTCATTTCGTATGTAATTACTTTTGTTTGCCTCTTGGAATCTCCAATTAAATGATGTTCTTACTATTTTTAGCATTTTGAATTTGAGTTCTCTGATCCTATATTTTCTTCCCTCTAAACTCTAACGTGCATCGTCCCAAAGTCCTTTGAGAGCCGAACCGATGCAATTTTATTCTTTCTTTCCTTTTCTCATCTTCGAGACAGTTTTGAATGGTGATCAATGTTCTTGTTCTTTTTCTCCACGTTCTCGGTTTTCTCTTGTACACTTTAGAAAGGGCCCTGAATATCGTAGAATTGATACTGACTATGTAATCATGCTGTTTATAAGTTTTGTTTTACTATTAAGCCTCGTCTCCAAAAGCTGTATGTTCTTCAGAAATATACTTCTCGTACTTTTCCACGAGTTTAGATCAGTCTTCCTTCAGTGTCCTGATGCGTTCATTGGTTGATGCTTGCATTGATGTTTGTTTCCCTGCGTTCATCAATACCATTTTACATTACTGGTTTCCAAATTCAATTCAAATACCTTTGCAACTGTTGTGTATTATTCCTAGCACTTTACGTCACAAGCCTTTCTTTTGAATGTTATTATTGTTGCGGTATTGATAGAAATATTTACAGCATAATTATGCACTATCACTTAATTTAACATTAACTATATTCAGTGCTCTAGTAATAAATATTATCACCAGCATTAACGCATTAATTGCAGAAGGTGGCGAAGAGTAAGAGTTACCCATTACATGTTAAAAGCCCTTGTCTATTACAAGATAATCCACTGCCGGTTATTCATTGCAATGTATCCACTGAAAGATAAATTACCTGACTCACAAATAGAAATGTGTTGTCATCAATCACAATGAAACAGAACTTAGCCATAGATTTGCAATGACTGAAATTACCGTCATTCGCAATCAATGGGTTAATAATATTGCGATTTTTAATACTACTCAATGATTTTTAAAAAATGATATTTTTTTGCATTCGTTATTAATAAATATATTAATGGCAGGGGGAACAATATGAGTCACGTTCTGCAGAATCCCTTGCTAATCAGACGTGGCTTCTATTGAATCCTTCGAAGAATAGACCGAGAAACACCGTTTTTTTATAACTCAAATTGAATCAAAGAGATTTGACCCGCCGCAGAGCTGCGAATATTACAAAGCCGAAAATTGCTTTAGAACCACGAGTATCTGCTTTCAGTAGCTTCAGGCTTCTTTGACGCCTTATAGAGCAGACCGACAAAAAGGTGAATTCTGGAAACGGTCGACATTTTGAAAAGACGAGGATAAAAAAAAGAAAATGCTGTCCACTCGCTCACTTCAAACGCACGGTTCTCTTTTGAACGAATCTTTAGGATTCTTTAATACAGCAGCTGCTCTAGGGACCATATCACGGAAATATGCCCCACAAACGGAATTTGAAAGAGTCAAGCTGAAAAAGAAATGATTATCATCGCTGTCGGGTGTCTCTGGGAGTCTTGACACTGGTACTGCTAAGATTTTCAACAGCTTTTATTTATCAATTTCGCAATTATATCATATATGATAGATGTTTTTAAAAGTACACTCTTTGAAACTTTTTACACATGAAGGATGTGTCAGTTAATAAAAAACAAACATCATTTATAAATATTGGAGGTTACTAACGTAAACTATAAGCAACGTAATACAGTAATAATGAAATTGTATATAGATGGCCGCGCATAATAAGTGCCCAACAGACCATTTTTAAAAACTTGATAGTTTCGTTATATTTAGTGCTACAATGCTCATGTCTGTTTTGTTTTTTAAGATTGAACACTCTGCATTAGGATTCATAGACTGTTAAAGCTTCAAAATAATGCTTTACACTTAGTATTGTAGGCCTAAAAATAACGAAAATATCAACTTTAAAAATAGTTAGTTGGGCACTTATCATTCGCGGCCACTCATATATAAGTTCATTATTACTGTATTACATTGTTTATAGTTTACGGTAGTAACCTCTAATATTTATAAGTAATGATTATGTTTCATTAACTGACAAATCCTTAATGTGTAAAAAGTTTCAAAGAGCGTACTTTTATAAAATCTAGCATATATGATATATATGCGAAATTTATAAATAGTCACATGTTTAATACTAGCTGTTTATGAAGCACGGATGGGTCCTATTAAACAAATAACCGTGAAATGTAATTCATGATAATAATTGCATATGAAGAGAAAGATCATATCCTAATGATAAGAGAAAAAGAAGAGAATAATCACGGTTATATTTTAGTGTCGTCTGCATTTCAACCCGACATATGTAAGCTAATGTCCAACTGTTCTATTCGCTATCCACTGATGTTACTGCTACTACCCGTACCGCTGTTTTGCGTTTGTCATTTTCCGCACTAAAGAAATAAATATTTCTGACAACAGGGATACTGATGATTAAGCATCAAATGTTGAAATCTTTTACCTAAACATGTTTTAGTAAATTTAGGCACGTAATGTGTTGATAAGGAAACATGGATGGCCTAGGATGTGACAAATTTCTGAGTTAAGTAAACATAAATACTATTTATTAAAAATGAACATTACAAGTATAGACTATTCGGTAACTACTTAATAATTATCCATGTTTGTTTGTCCGTCTGTTTATTTGTTTGTTTGTTTGTCGCACAATACTAAAAGAAAATCTCAATGAATATCTATGACATCATGTGGAAGTGAGTGCCATGGGTCCTTGATAACATTTTGGGGCTGATCCAGGATCTTTTTAAAAAAATGTTTAACATTGCGAGATAGGACAATGTCTAGGCTTTTCGGATGTAACAACACATAAATGAACAAGTTATTCATTCCAAAGCAAATAATCAAATGTTTAAATGAATCAGGTTTTAAAGGGATATTTCTGATGAATAATTACAAGTTTTTGTCACAACATAATCTGGGATCTGTAACCCGTTGTTTTTAATGCCAATGGCCTTGGCGCTCTCTAATTATTCTGTAGTAAACCTGTATGTCATTAAATGCATTTATTTGAGATGCTATATGTTAAGAATAAGTTGTAAAATCTCTTATGATAAAAAGAACAGAGAACTATTTAGATATTTGTAAAAATGTTAGCAAACCACGAAGAATCTAATACATATGCCAAATGATGGAAATTCAAATATTATTTCGTTAGTCATTTTTAGGTTATAAAAAAACATAATTAATCTTGATTGTGTTTTTTTTCTGTTGGGGTCACAAAAGATCACTATTATCTATACATCACTATTATTTATTATTTATATAAATAAGAACCTGTGGACCTTATCTTTTCTGTTATTTCCGTAACACTTGATAGGCAGAATTCCTGAAATGGAATCAGCGATCATTCGAAGGTTGTCAGATGAGCAGAATTCTGGCGCTAAATGAAACACAAAAATAAGTTTTTTTTCTGTTTATATTCTTTTGCACAAAATCGATTAATTGTTATTCTACTGCTAAGGTGTCCAAATTATTAGGAATTGGAAAGTTTTTAATTTCCTTTTTTAAAAGTCATTCTGAAGTTTAATGTGTTACGTTATGTTCGATGCGCGACCTTTAAATTAATTTCGTCATTTATTTTAATCTGTATGGTGTATGTCTCGATAAAAACCTTAAAAAACACGTCACACAAACACAACTTGAGGTCTACAACAAAGTCCGGCCTAAATCAACGGGAAGAAACAAACGAAAAACGATGCAGGGTATTGTATCCACCAGCCCCAAAGATGCAACCGCTAGACATCCACATTCACCACGCCAAGTGCAGCGGAAAGAACAATGCGACATCGCGGGGTCAAATGCAGGGAAAAGAAAGAAAGATCGAACCAACGTCAAGAAGATATGTGTTTTTTAAAGAAACAAACCAGAAAAAAAGGAAACAATTGCTTTACACACACACACACACACACACACACACACACACACAGCAGATGAACAATTCCGTTTTTCTTTGGTAAATATGAAACGTACACACAGAACATTTACAGACCGCATACACGGTAAAGAAAGAAAATTATTATGAAGAAAAAAACACACGTTTTTACGTTAAAAAACGATGAACAAATTTAGAAAAATTGTGACGAATGAACTATTCTTACAGAATCAAAACGAGAGACTAATGACGAACAAAGCTTTTGTTCTAACGTTGTTTTATAATTTTTTAGCATTTCTGTGTGATCTTTTTTTACAAGTCATTTTACAAGAGTACATTTTATTTTGTAATTCTATGCATTATTCATGCCGGCGCTTGTGTTTACACTTTTTGCCAGGTGCAGCGTCCACATGTTGTTTTCGGTGAGAAGTCGTATTTCGTTTGTCTGTCCTCTGTCTTAGAATTATGATTTGGGGGGGATTTGATAATAAGATTTTTTCCCGACACTCGAGTGTATTCGAAGCGACAGTCAATCGCGATGATGAAAGTTGAAATCATGTGTTGGACGGATCGATATGTGGAATTGAAAGTCTAGCCAGGAAGAGCCTTGGACATGTCAGGTGGTTGATGAAGGTCATTTTTGTTTTTGGACAGACACAATCAACGAGTGCGCTGCATGTCGGGAAGGCGTCATGATTTGGCCAACTGACATGCATGGGAAGGGTGTCGAGACCTGTGATGTTACCTGTATTTGATTCATTGTTTTTCGGGAAAAAACAAACAACTAAGAGATCGTTTCCTCTTCTCTTCTCATGTTGATTGTGTTTCGATGGGATTTGTAGGTCCCCCCTACAAATATTTTAGATATCAAAACAACCTTTTTGTATGTTAAACTAGACCTAATTACAAGATATTTTCAGTTCCAACTTTTCTGAAATTGTTCTATTTATGGGGACGAAACGCCCTCTGATGAAATGCCTCGCCCAAAAAGTGACCGAAAATGGTAAATATTGAAAATTATAGTAGAAATTTAAATAAAACATAGAATTAAAGAAATTCTCAATTTTACAGAATCCGGTCTGAGGTGTGTAAGCGAATGAGGATTGCGTGTTTCTTTCATGTGAGATAATTTGTTTTTTCTTTCAACTGCATTTGGAAAATTGTTTTTTTCATGCCACTTATGTAACTGTTTTCGTTTTGCGGATTTGTTTTACGGAAAGAGAGAGGGACAATATATAGAATGTATTAATTGTTATGATTGATAGACAATAACTCGTAAAAGGAGAGGGTAACATTGACAGATATCTTTTTAGAATTATGGACCTATATATACACAAGTATTTGAAATCATATAAATATAATTTTGACAAAATGGCCGGATGTTACATTATGGTCGATGCCCGACTTTTAAATTAGGTTTGTCTTAATTAAGTTCGTCATTTATTTTAATGTGTATGTTGTATGCCTCGCACATACACAGATATTGAAGACATGTACATGTATGAGTGTGTGTATGTGTGTTTATAGGCGAGTCTGTATGGATGGGTTTGTTAAAATCTTCTCACGGAAAAGGGATATATGTGGCCTCAGGCCGCTTCAGGTCATAGGTCAAATAACCACGAGGTGTAGGCGTCAGGTTTTGGTCGTCTGGCGTCGGTTTTGGTCAGAACCGAATAAAAGCAACTTTTATTTAAAAGAACAGTGTCTTTGCTGTTTACTTTTTCTGTGCAACCCCTGCATCTACTAATTGTATGTTTGCATGTTACGTAAAAACGATAACATGACTATGAGAAAAATGTAATTTTAACATGGTGAAGTTTCGCATATGTAAGACTAGTGAGGGTTGGTGTTTGTTTTTTTAAATCTGAGAGAATGTATGAGATTTGCAAGGCTAGTCCAAGTATGTAAAGTTGGATTTACCTATATGATTCTACCAAGATTCCCGGGGAGGGTATGACTAGTGTTTTTTCTTGATTTATATCTGCATCATATTCTCGTGGAGCCGTTGCTTGACATTTATGATGAAGTTACATCAAGCCACCGAGGTGCAAGCTATAGTGGTGTGTCCCTGGAGCAATATCGTCTCGTCATTAGCAGGAAACCTGTCTTCTATTGATCTCTTGAATTATCCAATCCACACACACACACACACAGACGCATACACATACACCTCCACATACAGGCACATACATAAACACGCACATATACACATCCACACGCACACAAATACAGATACATCAACATATACCCACACAAACATAAACACACACACACACACACATATACACATCCACGTATAAACACACGCACACACACACACACACACCTATATTTATTTGATTTGTGTACATTTGTTTATACATATTTGCATATACATATGGCGCCTCTTCATTGTGTAGAAATGTTTAGATATCAAGTCAAGAAAACTGTTATTACTGTGTGAAATATTCGATCCTTATATATATATATATATATAAATATATATATGTGTGTGTAATTCCTACAGTTATATCTACCCCAAAGACCTTGAATAGAAATGTGAAGATAGTGTAACGCATGCTACATTCCTTAATGTGGACATTAAAATCGGAGATGGTGTATTTGTCTATAGGTTATTTGACAAACGTGATGCATTCCCAGTTCATGCCTCATAAAGAAAGTGGTATTACATCATATGTTATGGGTCTATACTATCTAAATATCTAAGTATCTAAGCGCGAGCAACTCTCAGATTAAACGATTTCTTGCTTCGAGTTGCTTCATTAGTGATAAGAATGGTTAACCAAGGGGGTGAACATCACATAATATTTAAACAGTTTTATAAGGCAATGATCAGGCATCCTGAGCCTTTTAAACTTATCAAGTTAAACCTAGTGAAATAACAAAGAACATTCAAGATTATCTCAACGAGATTGTAGTAAAATAGAACTATTAAATTAAAATGGCAAAGCAAATATATGATAATTTAAATTTAGTCCCCTACTAGTATTTTTATATAGGTAGGCCATGGAGATGGATTTAGTCTTTTGGAGTGTGAAAGCACACTAACATGGCTAGAACCAGGTATAGCTCAGTTTCATTTGTTTGACTGTTAGCTTGGGCGTGATGCTATGGTAACAAATGTTTGGAGAATACTGATGGTAGAGTCCATTAAATAGTAATAGTTAATTGTCCCATATAGGAATGTAATTTGGTTTCATCTAAACACATGAAAAGGGCTGATTCTGTTGAGGGCTCGCATTTGAAATCAGATACAAGACTTGGATGATACACACATGAGGTTAGTAATCATTTTTGGAAATTGATGTTGTAACAAATTGTGTTACTGGTATTCGGACCGATAACGTCAGCATAGGTTTACATCTGTCAGATGATACGCACGAGGAAATGATTTTATTAGTCACACTGCTAAACACTCAACGGGGCATACACGACCGCACTGGTACCATCCTTTGTACTGCCAACTAATCCCCAATCGGCCGTTTACTAGCTAGGC
Source organism: Architeuthis dux (assembly GCA_006491835.1). Lineage (NCBI taxonomy): Eukaryota > Metazoa > Mollusca > Cephalopoda > Oegopsida > Architeuthidae > Architeuthis > Architeuthis dux. Next base: position 801,712 of record VCCN01001611.1, read on the forward strand.
CACTTTGATACGTTTTGCATCCATAGCATATACACTATGATAATGCCCTAAACAAAATAATAAACTGCATATATTATGATACTGCCCTAAATCAAACAAACACACTAAATATAAGAATTATAGCTTGAGGGGGGTGGTGCTCGACCAGCACTGCTGGGGAACCGTGGTCGAATGAATGTTTTATGTTTAAATCCCCACAACAGGTCCATGGCAAACTAGATCTAATTATGCGTAAAATATACATCCCACTGAACACCTCATTTATTTCAGTTATTAGTGAATAATCGACTTACATGAAACGTAATGCAATACACGAATAAACAGAACATACAAACATTTCTGTAGGTAAGATCTTTACTTTTAAAATAATTTATGTAATCACATCTTAAATGCTTTAAGACTCTAATACTTATATAAATATACAGTTATATAAATATGAACATTCTATATTAAAAGAGAAAATAAATACATTTTTCAGCAACATCTTTGGTGTTTGAAGTTACACAGCTTTCTATAACATACACACACACACACACACACAC